>JALQPE010003281.1:0-30172 GCA_030407315.1 Asparagopsis taxiformis | reverse complement strand
ATAAAATGTGACGATAACGCTCGATAAAGCCTCCATGACCACCGGCAGATGTGTTCTCAACAGCCCAGACAAACGCAGGAAGCTCATGATCCAAGGTGTCGAGTTGCGTTTGGTTGGACTCGTCGATTGCTTCATATTTATCGTAGAGTGCCTACTTTCATTCATTGTCATTTTTAAAGCTGTGGGAAAGTGGGCGGCTGACGGGTTGGTGAAATAAATGACGATGATGCGATACAGTATTAGGATGCCTGGGATGAGCGGGTAAAGCGCGATGAATAGGATGATGTGAATTGCGCACCATGTGACCGCTCGGAGACAAAGTGTGATACGAGCTCATTCGTGCTTACGTTCTCGTCCTTGTGGCGCCGAACCACGTAGACACTGAGAATAATCGGCAAGGAGGCTGCGATTGTTCTCACAACCAACTGGGGAGTGGATTGTGACTTGATATAGAGGATCAGTGCGTAGAGCAGGAAGAGCACGCATAGTTTGACATAGGACCAAATGGAGAGCCGATGAAGACGATGTTGTTGTTGTTGTTGTGTCTGCATACTTGACGTCGGCATGTCCATCTGGAAACTTGGCTGAGAAATGAACGAACAACCGTTTCGCAGCTTTGAATTATGGACGCAATATGCATTGTTGTCGATGCCTCGACACTGACATCACAAATTCCGAATTTCGGGCCTCGGAAGCGTTTGAGAAGTGCATGCCAACGACGCTTCATGTTTGGCTTTTCTCTCCTTCCGCCGCTGATTAGACCGCTTCGGAGAAGTGTCGCTGTGATACCAGCGTCGCATTGACTGCATGACACCCCAACGATTTGAAGCTTCACGTCGTAGTCTTGTATGCATGCAGATTCGCGACCGACCGTGCGTCCATTCGGCGCTTGTCCATTCATTCGATTACCCTGCGATTGCTGATGGTATCGGACGGAGGTATCGTGCTGCACAAGACTGGTGCTTGCTTGAGTGCCGTCGCAGCGGTTTCGTCATGATTCATAATATTCTAAACAAATCGAATCTGTTGAGATCACACAAATTTTCAGTGTGATCCATGGCATACGGCATCACGAAGTTTTCAATCCCTGCTTGTTCATTGCGGGCATCTATGTCACCCAAAAGCTACATTCACCTTTCTTCTAACAATTCAACCACCGCTCAACTCCTCCCCCAACCTTCCATACCTATGGACAGAATTCTAATATATTTCTTTCGCAAAACATTTGTCACCACCCCACAAAAGGCACTGCGCGCTACGACTCTAACCCATGGTAGCCACTGCGGTTGCATCTTCCAGTTTTTCAAGGCCATGATTCCCGGATAATTTGTCAGCATTGGTCGCATAACAAGTACACGAATGTCAGTGCGACTGCGCGCACAATTTTTCTCTCGCTTAAAACACAGAAACTTCACATATTCAAATGCGATAATCATAGCAGCACCTGTGAGCACAATCACGTATACAACACCATCCAGAAATGTTACGTACGAGTCCTGCAGATTCCCAAGTACTGCCATCGTACAGAACCCCAACATACCCATGATGGTGTAGTTGAAAATGACGCGCACACCGAGTGGTTCTGCGGTGTTGTGTGCGGTGATAATAGTACTCAGCGATCTGCGTGCGAGGTAGTACGCGCTTATTGCGTTTATCAAAGCGGCTGCAAATATCGTCAAGAGCGTGTAACCGTAGAAATTGTCAAGGAATCGCCCTAGGTATTCGATCATCTGGATTTCATCTGGGTTTGAGTGGCTTGCATTTTGCAGTTCCTTGCCTATTATCTCAATTTCGTTGAAGACCTGATTCAGAACTTCCACAAAGTCATCAGATTTGGGCTCGATTTTGTAAGCATGCCAACATTTGAGGAGGATAATAGTCCATACGATGAGATTTGCTGCTACGCCCCAAATCACCAGGTATATCATATACCATACAACCGCTCCGAATACATAGTGTGATACTAGATCATCGACGCGCACCTTTCTGTCTCTATGCCTTCGTACCACGTAAGCACTGAGAATAGCTGGAAATAATACAGTGGCTGTCGTGAGTGTGAGTTGAGTGATTGTCGGTGATCGGAAGTAAGTGAGCAGGAGATAGAACGAGAAGAGCAAGGAAAGTTTAATAAAGGACGAGATGGAGAGCTGACGAAAGGGATGATGTTTTTGTTGGGGGTGCATGATGTTGGGTGAGGGATAGGCGTCTGGAGAGTTGAGGGGCATGAAGGATAATCGTCATATCTCGTTGGGATACAAATATGTCCAGAAGGGTGCCATCCGGAAACAGTCTGGCAGCAGTGCATAATTGCCTTGTTGCCGATGCGGCGATAAATACACACATCGTTTGGATAGTTGCGAACGAATAGTGATTTAGCCTTATGGAGCACGAGCAACAGGATGTCATGGTCATTGCAAGTCGATTTTGAGACAAAAGACACTGGTGCACTATCGAATAAAGCTGCTCGCAATCAGCCCCAACCAATCGCTCAAGTCAAATCGGCAAATGCCCATCACAAACCGATAATGTGTTCTGCAACTGGGAACATGGAATAACGACCCGGAATGAACACCCACTGTAGAGAAGCGCTTCAACCGCTCTCACATTCATCCTTGCGCACCTATACTCGATAACCACAATCATCGTTCATTCAAATTCCCGTTGACAACACCAACATATCATCTCTGCAGACCGTATATCACCATCGCGCACATAGTAATGCGTACTAGAAACGCAACCATCCATCGCACCACAATTACATCCAACTTGAATGATTCTGCAATTCCATTCCACGATTGTGCTCTGTCACACAAAATATAGACAAATTTCCATACCCAGACTATGTTCTCCTCCGTCTTCTAGACCTCAACAATTCCACATCTTGAAACACAACAATCATGAAAAACCTGTGAACCTTACGACATAAACAGAGTCGCCCAAATCTGCCACACTCGTGGTTGTCGAAGCCGTAAGTGCGATCGTCGTCTTGCAGAACACCAGCACATCCATTCTGATCAAGTTGAAATCACCTGCACGCCAATGAAAACCAGTACTGCAATGTTTCGTGCGGTGAAAGTGGTATGCAACAATCTGCGTGCGAGATAATATGCGCTTACTGCATGCACGAAAGCGTCTGCGACTTGGCTGGCACCATGTACATGAAGTCGGTGATCTTGTTTGAGAGAATCTGAAGGCTGCCCTTGAACGCCTCAATTCCCTATTTGCACGGTTAGTTGAGCGCGGCCTCCAGCTCGCCCAATACAATCATCGTTCACCATGCTCTGCTTAGAGCATGAATATACTTGTTCCGCAGATGATTTGTCACCACTCCACACACGCCAACACGTCCAATGCTGGAAATCCACCCCACCCAACGCAACCCGATCGTCCCACCGTGTAGTATGAAAATGCCGGGAGCGTACCTTAGTACTTCTTCGCATAACAAATAAATAAATGCCGTTCCGAAAACACGCCAAATTCTCTTCCGTCTCATATAGCACATCAACTCTACATATTCAAAAGCAATGATCACCGCAGAGCCTGTTAACACCATGACGAACAATACCACATTGCGCAAATATGCAGTATACGAATCATTCCAACGTTCAAGTGCAACTCTCGTCGAACAAAACCCAAGTGCACCCATGCTCACATAGTTGAAAATCGCACGCACACCGATTGGTTCAGCGAGATTATGTAGTGATCTTCGTATAAGGTAATATACACTTATTGAAAGGACTAGAGGGTTGAAGAATGGAACCAAGTGCAAGAAGCTGAAAAAGTAGCCGGGCAGAAACTGAACGTAGTTCATAAACGCCTCGACTTCACGTTTTTTCGGATGGTTAAGCGCGGTTTTTTGGTTGTTAAACATGATGCATTCGTTCATGAGCTGGTTGGAAACTTCCCGAAACAGACCAGGTTTGGACTCGATTCCGTAGATAGCCAGACCTGTGAGGAAGACATAAGTCCACCAAACAATGGCTTGTGTAATGACTTTGATGATTTGGTGTGTTACATACCATATAATTGCTCCAAATACATAGTATGATACTAGATCATCGACGCGCACCTTTCTGTCTCTATGCCTTCGTACCACGTAAGCACTGAGAATAGCTGGAAATAATACAGTGGCTGTCGCGAGTGTGAGTTGAGTGATTGTCGGTGATCGGAAGTAAGTGAGCAGGAGATAGAACGAGAAGAGCAAGGAAAGTTTAATATAGGACGAGATGGAGAGCTGACGAAAGGGATGATGTTTTTGTTGGGGGTGCATGATGTTGGGTGAGAGATAGGCGTCTGGAGAGTTGAGGGGCATGAAGGATAATCGTCATATCTCGTTGGGATACAAATATGTCAAGAAGGGTGCCGTCTGGAAACAGTCTGGCAACAGTGCATAGCTGCCTTGTTGCCGATATAATAACGCCGACAACACGTTTTACCAGTCACAACAAAATTAGCAAATGACTGGCTGTTGTTCTTACGCAGACACGCCCACCACGCTTCACACACAAAGTTGCGATACGTTCTTCTCTATGACAACTACTAGCATGGCTCAATATTCCGAGAAGAGCACTTCGCACACTACACAGCAGCGCCCCAACCAATCCCATTTTGCATACATTCTCCTACTCACAACTATCTACATGCGTCAAGCACAATAATCTTTCACTCAAAGTTTCCGTTCACAACACGAATATATCTCTTCCTTAGACTGTTGGTCACCGCCCCACACAAGGCACTGCGCACCACAAAAGTTACACACAGTAGCAACAAAAACTGCATATCTCGGCCTGTCCCTTCTGTGATAGTAATAAAACTCATCAGCGCTTGGTCGCATGACAAGTACATCAATGCCTTTCCAAATGCGCGCACAATTCTCTTCTGTCTGTTAAAGCATACAAACTCCACATATTCAAACGCAACAAACATAGCAGCACCTATAAACGCAATCACATCCACAACTTCATTCAAGCATGCTACATACGGGGATGAAGCAGGCACCATAGCGATCGTCGTTGCACGGAACCCCAGCACACCCATAATGGTGTAGTTGAAAATCGCACGTACGTCGATTGGTTCTCTGATGTTGTGTTTGGTGATAACAGTATGCAGCGATCTGCGTGCGAGGTAATATACGCTTATTGTGTTTGCTAACGATATCATAACAGCCACCAAGCGAACTAGAACGGTAATGTAAGCAATTAGAGATGGATAGCTCTTGAAAAGGGAACCTGGAGGAGTGGCGGGTTTGTTTTGTTCCCATAGTAGCTCAAAAAACGTGAAAGATTCGTTCACGAAATGCTTGGCAGCTTCCAGAAATGTACCGGAATTGGACTCAACTCTGTAGATCATCCAAACTCTATGGATGATCAGCATGCACACGATGATCAACATCTGAATGGTCAAGATGATTCTTTCTATTCCATACCATGCAACCGCTCCGAATACAAAGTGTGATGCCAGGTTATCGGCACACACCTTGCTGGCCTTGTGGCGTCGGACCACATATGCACGGAGAATGATCGGAAACGATACAGTGACTGTTTTCAGTACGAAGCCAGTACTTGATGATGATTGCATGAAAATGGATACCAGGTAGAACAGGTAGAGCATGGACATAGAGATGAAGGACGAGTTGGAGAGCTCACGAAAATCAGATGTTTGTTGTTGTGGCTGTATGTTGTTGATTGCGTCGAGCTCATTTCAATGTTTACGTTACGCGACTAAGCCTGCTTGCTGTGGCTTTTGTTTCTTTGAGATGGAAAAATATCCTGGTGCGCTGAATTGTATATGTACCCTGCATCATAGGCAGCACAATAACGAATGTTCCGAATCATGCCACGGCAGCATTGATGTTGTTTGGCGTGTTCCAGCGCCACATGAATTCCTATTCGCCTTCCTATCATGTGAAAGAAACGAAGCAGACTGCTGTATCGTCAGTCATCGGGTGTGAAGGGTATCTGGAGACCTTATGTTACGATAGTTCAATTCTGCCCCCATTGATACCTTCACAATGCAAAAAAAATCCAAGCCGTTCCCTCAATCAGAATTTTTTCGGGCGCTGCTGTCGAGATCACAATCTAATCAGGTACCTTACCTCAACAGCTCGACACTAACATGTACATTCATAGCTGCAGTGAATTTCCCACTCTACATCCACTGCTCTTCTTGCTTGCAATTCACTTCCATCTGCTGAAGCACACTTCCACATATTCGAACGCAGAAATCATAGCGACTGTTAAATTACCCAAATAATGTGTAAAGTCTATTGAAGCAGTGACTACAATTCTTGTACATCTATTCTGGCGTTACTAAATATCACATACATGCCGACTGATTCGGCAATATTTTGCCTGGTTACAATGGTATGCAGTGATCTACCCACATGATAGTACAAACTATTGGTGTATGACCAAGTGTCTGTGACTGGCACTAAACACCTGAAGTCCCCAACGATACCCGTTAGATCTTGTACGATGTTCAGTATCACCCCTATTGGTTGGCTGATCTGGTTGCTACACTCTGAGGATGTGTTTACAATCTGTTTGACGATATCCATGATATGTTTGGGTTGTGTTGGATTCTGAAAGCAGCCAAACCTTGCAAAAGGGCAACTGTTCAAAGATGGTACTCCATCGCAAGTCCGAGATAATTCTGCAAATGGCATTCCATGTCATTGATCTAAATTTATAGTGTACACTTATCCATCAACAAACTTTCAAGTTCTCACGAAGTCATACCAAGTGAGCATAACTTATGATTGGAAACAGTACGGTAGTTGTTTCCAATACGAAGCGGGTGATTGACGATGACTGTACGAATGATTAGAACGTAGAGCAAAAACACGAGGAATAGTTTGACGTACAGCGAGCTGAGGAAGCGGATGGCGTGGTTTTCGGTTTCGCAAATTGCCCAGCGAGACTTACATATCTAGAAAATTGGGACGCAAGGTGGGCACCTGTAAATTTGTCTGTGCAATACAAGTAAATTTCTTGTGAGGAATGGCCTTGTTACAGACGGAGAAGATACTGCGTTCTTCGCTTCTCAAGTATAGAGCCCATACCGTAGAGGGCGGTCTAGTTCGCGTTGCCAAAGCAACATTAAGTTGACGCGAAACTTCAACAAGTGTATTTCAGAAAAATACTACTTGGACAGTGCTCGAAAATTACTTGCTCCAATTCACTCAAACTTGGTTGCGCCTACGGCAACTCGCGGAACAAATCGAAATTCCCAGAGGAGAGTCCACAGCGCAGCACAGCTTTACCACCTTTCCCACATCCACTTGCACTCAGCTGGCAATGTGCATCGAGCACAATCTTCGTTCATTCCTCACATTTCCTTTTCAGAGCATGAACGTAACTGTTTCACCGCCAATTTGTCACAAGTCCACACAAGACAACACGCATTAAAAATACAACCCTCCATCCCCACCACGACCAAACCGGACGAATATGTAGTGCGGCGATGCCCCAAGCGGTCCTTAGCGCTTCATCGGACAAAAGAAAAATAATACCGTTTCAAGTGCACGCCAAATTCTCTTCCTTCAATTAAAGCGCAACAGCTCTACAAATTCAAAAGCAATGATCACGGTAGCGCCTGTGAACACTATAACATTCAAAAGTTGCCCAGATATGCCGCATACGAATATATCGAAACCGAAATTGCAACTATCGATGAGCAGAACCCCAGTGCAAGCATGACAGCATAGTTGAAAATCACGCGTACGCCGATGGGTTCTGCGATGTTGTGCGTAGTCAAAGAGGTACACAATGCCTTGTGTGCGATGAATTATACACGTATTGTGTTTGACAAAGCATTTGTGACCACGATGAAGTCTATGGAACTGTACATGCTGTCAGATAAAAATTCAAAGTCGACCATGAGTTCCTCCACTTTGCGATTGTTCGAATGGTTGAGCGCAATTGCATGTGTGCTTAACCCGAAGAATTGTCGAATGAACTTCCTCAAGACGCGTAGAAATCCACTAGGATAGCAGTCGTTTCAAAGGTAGCGAAAGCTTCAAGGAAGACAACCGTCCCCGCGATTATCAACTGCGCAATAGCCCAGACGGCTTGGCGAGCTGCATACAAAACACACGCTCCATTACATTAGGGCATTGCTAAATTAATTCATCGGCAGAAATCTCCTTGTCTCTATGGGGTTGTATCAGGAAAGCGCTGAGGATGATCGGAAACAATACAGTGATTGTTTGCAATGCTTTGTGAGTGATAGACGACCATCTTGCGTAAATGAGTAGTACATATTGAGAACAGGTTGGGGAATATTTGGACAGGGACTCGTGTAGAGAGCTGATGAGGATCGTGTAGTTGTTGAGTTGGTATATTTTCGCTGAGGGGTAGGCATCTAGAAAGTTGAGACGCAGGATGGAAAGCGGTCATGAATTTTCGAGATACAATTCATGCTCCGCTTCCCTTGTTACCGTGGACACATATTTCAGTGTGTGAAATTGAGAGCCGAATAACGTCGCAACCAAGTCACTTGGTGCAACTTTCTCCCAGCGTATCGCAATTCCTTTTCCATCAATGCCAGCCAAATCTAAGAAACGTCTCATGCCAACAGCCACTGCGCGAGCCAACGACACAGCGCAATGGGCTGATGCGGCATGCCGTTGGGCAAATGTTGAATGAGCGGTATTGCACCAGCGTGAGGGGTGTACGGTCGCATCGCAAGTTACAGGACGGCGTGCGGAATTGATTCAAACGTAACGTTTGGAGAGCGTGTTGGGTACGCGATCGATGCCGCCGCAATATCTAACATAGCGCGGTCATGAACCTGCCGTACTTCACGGGAATACTCGGAGGAGCCTTCTCAGTTTGTTCACGGCCGCAAGTCTCCGTTACACGTGTCTTTCAGCAGCTGACGCAATTGCATTATCATTGGCTGTACTCAATTCTCTGCAAACAATTGTCATCGCTTGCTGATTACATCATGCACCCGTCCAGCATTCGCGTCTCTGCCGTATTTAATCTCCACGCAGCCCATCTGGCATCCGTTTTCCAGAGCTATACCACTGCCGTTCTGCGACAACTGGAACAGTCGACAGATGCAAACTTCCCGCAACTGCAGTCACGCACTTGACATACGACTAGACACATCAGCTCACCCAAGGCACGCTAATAAGGCATCATCACAGCATTTCGACTCCCCATGCTTCCATGTGGAGCAATGTTCACCGCTTCATTCAATAACAAGCGTGCTCAATTATCTTCTGACGCACACGTAACTAATGTATTCATACGCAACAACCCTCAGTCGAGACCCGTGCCAATTCCCCCGATCGGCGTGCGTGTCTTTGTGCTGGAAGCCGAGGCTCGCTGATTACGCGAAAGCAAGGGGCAAGCAAAAATGTTTTCCGCCAACGATATAATCTCAACTATCATGTGCAAGCCTTTCAACTTAATTATCCTCAAACCACTCATCAGACCTGACCACTAATTTAATATCGCTTATTCTGTTGGTTATATTCATATCCTTGGTATGTTCTATCCACCGCATATCTTCACAACTTCGCCCTCATACTTGAGCCAGACATGGCACCTCTAGCATCAGAACCGTATGGCGTTTTCCTATGATAAGTATACAATTACCCTGTCGACAACACGAAAGAATTTATTTTCTTGAACACAACAAATTGTCCGGCTCAAACCCAAAACCTTCTGAGCACCCGTAAGCCCAATAAGGAACACGACGCAATTCAGATAGCTCTCACAAGAGTAGCTCCCCTATCTTCCAGCGAACATTATTCCAAACCACAGCCTACTCAATTTCGGCTTGTTGAATTCCACGTACCCATTTCGACCAGTTCTTTGATGTCTCTTTTCAGAATGGTATGCAACGGTCCATGTACCAGATAAAATGCGCCCAGTGAACAAAAATAGCTTTACAATTCTTCCATCCCCTTTCCCCGTCTTCATGAAAGGACCAACAGAGATGTTCCAGATGACATAAGTCACATCTGCAGCAAAATAGAATCATACCAGTCGGCCTAGAAAGCATTCATCATAATTGAGTGACACTCAAAAAGATAATTCGCGTATCTTCTAGAGAATATACCATGGCGCTACTTCGAAAATATGATATGATAGAGTTACTTCCAGATGCTTCCCCGTTTTTCTTCGCAGCCATCACGCATTCAAAGAGATAGACAAACCGGAAGCATTACCTAGGTTTCACGAAAGTGAGGTCAATGTAAGAGGATGATTTTTCAATATATGTCAGTATGATGAGCACGGATTTTCAGGGATGAACGATTTACCTGCGTAACATGGACGGTTATGGGACGACACAGTTTGGGCCTGATGTCAACGGAACTAGAGTCCCTCCTGTGAGAGCAAAGGTGTGCTAATACAGAAATACCTTTATCCATATCAATGTAATAGATAGAACAAAACACTCAATGCGTCCATAAATTCTCCTATCCACTAAAGCCTGGTAGTCCACCGCTGTCCGTCGCAATCATATGCTCTATATTTCTTCTTACCGGTCGCGCAATAAATATGCCGACATCCTTGTGGGTCAGCACTACATACACGGTCTACTGATATGTCTCAATACTTTCTGACACTTACATGCACTGATTTTCGATGTCAGTATACATAATTCCATTTGGTACGTGCTGTAAGCTCTTCTATAACAATAATACTCGTAGACTTGGAAGTTTTTCTGTTACGTACGTCTCAAATGCTAAACCAGTGTAACCCCTCGCTAATGGAACTACTGCCAACAATGCTGATGATGGCATAAATTTTCCGAACTGAATCAAAGTTTAGTTCAGCGACTTCGAGACCATCAGGTCAGATTATAGTCTATGGAGAATAAGTTTCTACACCAGTAATGGATTACTCATTCAACGGCTTCTAGCTTCCACGATGAACCAAAGTGATGAGAAACTTGCTCACGAGATATCGTCTGCGAGAATTGTTTTGGTTGCGAGGGAAGTTAAACTCTTGTCAGCCAGATGCGGTTCCTAAGTGTTCACGAAGTAGAGGTAGCTTGTGCTCATCACTAAAAACTGAATACACTTCTTTTTCAGAATCTAGTAGCCTATACATGACAAATCTATTCGAGAACAGAAGTGAAACTGGGCGTCAGAAGAGGCAATTCAAGCATTTCTCAAACATAATTTTGTTTCTGAGAAAGCTCGATATGTCAATATTCTCAACCCATCTAGTTCTTCAACGTGACCAAGTTTCTGCTTACGACTAGAACTATAAACTATCTTTCCTATCGGATAACGATCCCGTAACATTATCATTGTCAAGCGTAGATTTCTAAGTTACGAAACCGGTTTCTCGCCTTCATTCACTGCTTTCCATACTTTCTGAGCTTCAGATGATTCTATGATTTTGCCGGTTGCAGAAGCAAATTTCCCCCACTCAAATTCCCAATGCTCAGGCAAACTACTCGAAGTAAATCAGTCAATCTTGTTGCAAGCTTCAATATATCCCCCCTGTATCATGAAGCTCGCATAGACGCTCACAAAAAATCGAACTAGAAGTATGCCTATCGTTTTCAATATATCGAAACGATCGAGTTCAACATATAATTGAATCCAGTACAACACCTCGTCCGACAACAAGTACAAAAACGCCAAAGCCAAAGCGCGCCCAACCTTCTTGCGTTCTCTGAAGCGCAAAAACTTCGTATATTCAGTCGCAATTATCATCACAGCGCCAATGAATACTACGACATATATAACCGACCCAATGGACATTGTTATCGAGTTTCTCCAGAAGCATGCAGCGACCACCGTGGTGGCAAGACCCAATACACTCATGGCAGAGTAGTTGAAAACCAGATCTATACCGATGGTTCCTCGATGTTATGCGTGGTGATGATGGTATGCAGTGAACCGTTTACAAGATAATAGGCACTTAGCGTGTTAGCAACCGCGCCTAAAATTGGTACCACAAAAACCATGTTCCTTTCAGCTTCAGAGGTAAAATAATGGATTGGATAGCGACTCTTGATATATTCTCTTTCAACCCCGACGCCATCTTTCATTTTCATTTCTAGATCGTCGAAGCTTTTCTGGTCTCTTGCGAAATTCAGGAGAAGATCCGAAAACGTGCTGGTGTTGCCACTCGAGGAGTAGACGTATAACGTGATACCGATCACGGGAATAATCGAACAAATCATGAATAACGTCAACAATATTATCGTATGCCATACAAACCAAGGGACGGCACCGTGAATGTATTGAGATATCAGTTCATCGGACGAAACTTTGCTCTCCTTGTGATTCCATACCGCATAGGTGAGGAGAATTAGTGGGAAAAGTGTGGGAACAATCTGCCAAATAAGTCTATCAGGCGACTGTGTAGTGTAGAAAAAGAGCGCGTAGACCAGAAAGAGGATAAATAACTTGACACAGGACGTGAGTGAGGGCCATTGAGTGGTCGTTTCTTGTCTTGGCGGCATGTTGAACGGGGGCAGACTTGAAGAGCAATACTCCTAGTGCGCACGATGGTGGAGGAACCCGTTCTGTGAATCTCTATTCACCACCACAAAATAACGCTTTGTCAGCAACAAGGCAACTTGCCTTGTTGCCGATCGATTGAATCTGATTCAGTAGTTCCCCAACGGGCTTTGAACACGCGTCACTATCTGCTACATCAGATAGGACAAGACGTGATGTAACTGGCAGGTGTCAACTGTGTCAAGACGAATTCAGTATACCAATAACATTCTACATTGCCACTCATTGGGAGGTGACTATCGTGCCACCAGAAGGGGATAGTAGTCAATCCGAGTGACTCATTCAAACCATCGGTTGCTTTGCTATCGAGGACGAACTTCCCAGTGCAAACCAGTTTCAAGCATTTCCGAACAACTTTGGTGACATGGGTGACTCAGCGGCTGAAGCGCGAGTCGTCATGCGTATTTTGTGCTACAAAATTTGGCGCAGTCCAAGAGGCACGTAGTTCATTCCATCGCAGAAATGATGTGGTGGTTCTTGTTTGGTGGTGGAGCTGTAATGTCAATGTCTGAAGTGACTATATTGGATTGCCATGCGCAAAATATCAATGCACCCGTATGAAGTTGGAAACAGAAAACATGATGTGTGATTGTAAAGCGCCCCAAAGTCCAGAGTAGCCTTCCGTGACGCGGCTACAAACATATTGGTCGTCTTTTCGAGTCGCTGTGTACCCGCAGTCACAACAACGCGTCCAACACTCTGTGAATTACGTGATGCCGATATCGCCATAGATTTGTCGCGGTCGACTGTATCGACAGTGGCTCTATAAATAGAGGCATACATGTTTTGCAGACTATGTGGAATCACCATGGTGCGTGTGGATGCTAATGTGATTATCTCGTTTGAGTTTAGAGTCTCGGGGCTTAGTGCATCAGAATAGAGTTTCACACGTTGTTGTTAAGCTTTTCTCCAAATGTTACGCGACAATGCGATGAATCAAAACTCGCGATATGTTTGAATTGCAGCTTTGAACGGGCAGGCTTTTTCTCCCATGATGTCGCCAAGCTTCCGTAATATATATGCGCATGTACAGATTGAAGCCAATGTGGAAAGCGTTCGAAGTATGGGAAAATATGTGACTGTGAAATTGTGCAAATGATCAACGTAGAGAACAGGACAAGAAGGAACAGGTTCGAAGAGGACAATGATGAGATCATGATATGAGAGAGCGCAAGATGTTGTGGTCACATGTTGATTTCTGCGTTTCTTGGCAGATACAAGCTGATGCACTCTGATACATGCCGGCAGAGTAGAAATATCGCTGCATCATATGATTTTGGCGAGATCAGCGTCCATGGTACTCGTTGCATATACGTCTCTTGGTAACAAAGCAAGAAAGTTGCCGGCAATGACCGTACTGGCGCGAAAGGTTGATTTTGAACAACTTAACGCGCAGCGAGCTTGGGAGGCAAACGAGGGTGTTGCCGTAATACTCAGAGATCAAGAAATAGCTGATTGTGGACCCAACTCTTAAAATAATCTAATTTACCAAAATATTTAAATTTCGATTTTGGATACATTTATCCAGGATTTCCGCAACTTATTTGGTATTACCAACCATGATAAGATATATAATAGATATAGATACCATAGTGGATTGGGATCTGTGCCATGTGCCATCAAGTATTGCAGTGGTGGCACGGAAGATTCTGATAAGTTACACCCTCCACTGATTATCATTCCTTGATTACAGAAACTACATCAGTCTCCGACCGTGCAAAGATCATCGTGAGGTTTCACAACTCATTTGTTATGAACTCTTTCTTCGCATTTCTATGCGCTCCTAGTATTTATTTTGAGGCCCAAGTACCTATAATATGCACCAGTAACACATATTTTCTCCACTATGGGCTTTTCGATATAAAAGTGTTGCTTTCGCGTTGAGTTAAATTAATTGTATTTGTGTTGGTCAATATTCCAAGATACAGCGGCAACCATCGTACCCGCACTTGCTATGTGGTCTAATGGTTTCACTGCTTTGACAATTTGCCAACAGAACCCTCCCAGTTTAATTTATCCAAAATCCACAACCTCTTCCAGCCGATATTAAAACTCTCTTTCAAGCACTCGAATATATTTCCTATGCAAACTGTTCGTAACCCAAAGGCACAGGCCCGCCCGCAAACAGAACATCAAAACACTGAAATATACCAATCGACTAGCTTCAAACCAAACCAGCAGATCACGAAGCATGAAATCACCTACTAAATACGCGAAAGAAACCACAACCGCTCTCGTTATATTCTTCGTACCTCTAAAGCAATATCCCTCCACTTGTTCGAAAGCAATGTTTACTACCGCGCCCGAAAAAACCACCAGAAAGATAAATTCACCACAGAATGTCAGTAGCATACCATCCGCCAAATTTCCACTGATGAACTTTGGAAAGGCCTGTAGCCCAATGAAGAGGCCAAACACTCCAGTGCATGCATAGTTGAATATTACTCGAATGCCCAAAGGTTCGAATGTGATACTATTCTGTAAGATTTTTTCCGCCGACCGTTTCGTCAGGTAGTAGCCGCAAAGAATATAGGCAGCGGCGTCTGAAAATTGGTGAAGAACGACGTTTGCACGTTTGAAAAAGGGCATATATGGAATAACTTTCATCATAGTTTGTGGATTTGCAAATTTTGCTGCATTGAAGACCTTGAGAAATGAAGATTCGATTTGATTCCAGTCATTGATTGCTTGGTGGGATCAAGGACGATTTGAACGAATGATGTCACAGCTGTGGTGAATACATGCAGAAGGTTGATGATGATCTGACATAGCATGAACCATGGGATCGCTCCTTGTACGTATTGATTGACCAGATTTTCAGGAGGAAGTTTTTTGTCTCGGTACTTCTGGAGCACATATACCAGCAGGAAGAATGAAAGGTAGGAGAGGCATGCTTTGGAGAAGAGAAGAAGGGTGCTGTCGGATCGGAAGCAGATGGAAAGCAGGGTGGTTATGAAGAGAAAGGCTAGTTTGAGATATGCGAAGAGTGGAAGTTTGATTTCGGGAAAGTCTGAGATTAGATGGTCTTCAGGCCTCATTGCAGCAGTGATTGGAACGGAAACAGATTTCTGGAAGAGGTAGAAGTTTTGTGGATGCATGTGGGCATGTTTCGAAACAGCGGGAAGGGTAGGGTATCTATATGGTTTTTAATAGTTTGAACGATCCATGTTGAGATGATTTTCAAGGCCTATTGGGTCGAGTAGATGCTGATTGTTGGCAATTCATACGTATTGAGGACAATTCGAGAGAAAATGGTACGTGTAAAGGATACAGCCAATAGAATCAAGTCATACAGATATCATTGAGATTGGTGACCTGCCTAACGTTTTATGAGGTCACAAATCATGCTGGTACGGTTATTATTAGAATTTTGGGTGAAAATGAAATTATTCTGGAAATATGCATTCAATCCAAGTTTTATACACTGGGCTGTGACGTGGCTCAGTTTGATTTTTTTGACAACATGTTATCATGCCATGCCTTGCAGGGAATGCATGACACGATATCATAATGTCATTCAAGTAGCGAATTACTTTTCGGGATAAAGAATTTCAATTGCACATTAGCATGTCGGCAATCCCCTCGTACAGTTATGCAGAATTCTCACGCTGACAATATCTCGATCCAGGGGGCGCGTAGCATCCACGGTCCACTGCTGTAATCTTGGAAGCAAGCGCAAAAACACAGCTTTGGGTAATCAAAAGGACAGCGCACCTTACTCATCGTCCGCCGGATAGCACTCAGCGACGGACGCCGCAAGTCGTGTAGCTTGCAGCAATGCGCACCAAAAGCGTTGAATAGTACGTTACGGAAATCAATCAACACACATGTAGGGCGAGAGACTTTCTGACAACACACTATAAGCTGCAGCTGCAATCAAGTCAGGCCGGAACGGTATACAGCTGTGAACCAAACCGCCCAAACTAGAGCTTCTGGTAGCGCGTCTGTCATCCACAACCTGATCAGTGAGTGACATGTCGGATGAACGGGTCGGATACAGATGTAAACTTGATATTGAACAGGACCACATAGCGATGTTCTCACCATCACTTACCATTCTGGCAGCGAGAGAGTATGAACGAAGATGCAGCAGGCTGCAGGCCAAATCACTGACGTCATGAATGTTGGAAAAGAATAAGCAATGTTTAGCAGCGGCCACGTATCTATTGCGTATTCTGCATTCGGGTGTGCCAGCAAGCCTGGAGGACTCGTGTCATAATAAAAAGAAAAGGTTGAATCGTTTCTTTTCTACCTCCCTATTGATCACCATAATTTTCTGCCCGTTCATACATTATTCGATACGAGCGTGTTGACGCGCACCATGCACCGCAGCCTAGTTGTATCGACTGCGAAACTATCGAGAGAGAGATCGAAGCTTGTAGCATTTGTCCGTCGATTACGTAGAACTTGTTTGATAGGGACTTTACGGAGCCGCGCGGCTAGTTTTCCTGGGGAGCTGTCATCCGGGTCGTTAGTAATAGTAAGGCGTCTGTTTTCCATCCCTGCTAGTGTGATCTAGGACGGTATATTTGTCGTGAAACGAGCGACAAAATGTGGCCGCCCCAGTTGTAAGATAGCGGTGCTTTTTTCCTTGCCACCTAGACTAAACTGGATACGGCCCGAATTCTACGGCATCAGGAGAAAACAACATCTAGTTATTTGAATGGAACTTGCTTCCAAGGCAAAATATCTCATCTGTCCGAATGGAACCACCCAACATCTTCTCAAGGACAGCACCGATGTTGGCGACTTGTCCAAAGGCCACAAATTGTTGAACAGCAACCCATTGTTGCGTCCTACCATGCCAATCTTCTTGCAAATGAGCTCTACAATATCACTGGCTGGATGAAGCTTGCGTGTGTGTGCGAAAGCTGCCGACCCAACTACAAACTGCTCAGTCATGGGCTGACTACTTACACATGAACAGCTCTTTCCATAATATGTTTGTTAAACGTATCATTTACAGCTCACAACATCTGGAAATCAGTGATCACATACATCGTAATCATAAAACGTCCAATTTGCTCCATCGCCGCCTCACATCATATCTCCCGCGCGCACATTCTCCAAACCATCCATCCGTAATATAACACCGCCATCGCCTACTCGTACAAAACGCCGCTTCGACAATAACACCACGCGCGCCCAACACGGAGTTGTATCAGCATGGCACACAATTCGCCGCGCATCCTCTCCGAACAGCCTGTTCTCGCGTCCCGATTCTGCACGACATGGCCTTCACCATCGGTAGGTTCAATCGCACCGTGCTAATCGGCATCCCGGAAGCACCGCGCTTCTTCTTCAATGTCACCCGCCCGCACGGCATCTACATCGTCGGCTACTCGGTCTACTCCGGCTCGCGCGCGAGCATCGCTCCAGATTTACAACGCAGCATCAGTAATCGCATCTTTGTCGGCGCAACCATCGAGGAATTCATCACCGGTATTCTCGCCGTTATTCTCATCTCTCTCTTTGCCGAAATTATACAAACCATACTTCTGCGCACCAATAATGACACCATAGCCAGAAACGGCCTACGCACCGCCTATCTTCTCGACGAGTTTTCACACCTGCGCAACCTCTGGAACCAGACGACGCGTCGCCGCCGCCGCGTTGGCATCGGCACGCAGCCGCGCAATCCAAACATGTTTCGATCGATTTTTAAGCAACAGAGCGTCGCGCTGTTTTCGTCGCTTTTCGTGTCGTCGTTGCGTGCGTCATCTTCGTCGCAGACGTCATGGCGATATATGCAACGCGTCCAAGGTTTTTTGTGACGACGGAGGATCAGTTTAATTTGCGCGGCGTGCAGCCTGTGGGAACGACGGAAGCGATTTCTTCGCGTGTGCGATTTCTTACGCAGGAACGTCCCTGCATTTTACCAAAGGGCATGTTTGAGATTCAGGAAAAGCATTTTCGTCTTTCCGGTTGCGTGGAGTATAATGAAGGGACGCGCACACCAGACGAGAATGAACTGCCGGATTCGGTTACGTTGGAGTCGTTTTATCATGTGGGTGGAAGTGACCATAATGTGTCGTTCGGCACGACATGGTACAGCGTCTCGACGCGCGCTATGGTGTATTTGGAAAGGGACAATAGCATGCGAAGAATATTGTACAATAGATCAGTCTTCTGGGAACGGGACACACGCTATTTGCACAATGTTACTATGTTTTATTCTATGCAAGTGGCGTGTAATAAGAAGAAATCGAAGCTCAATTGCGAGGAAATTGTGGAAGCGTTGGACTTTCAACGCGATCAAGTGGTGGAGAAGAATATTACAATCTGGGAACGACAAGGCGTGCCGATTAACGTAACTGCGACAGGTCTGTCTAGTGTGTATAGAATCGAACTATTTCAACCGGAAATTGCGTACCGTCGCGGCATGCAAATGATGACAGCGAGTTCTGCGGTGCTGGAAGTGACAGATAAACCGGGATGGTATGAAGACGAGTCGGGGGTGCGAACAACGGGCATCGCGGGACTAATGACGGAAACTGGACGACATGCAGGGTTGTACATGCTCGGCATCATGGTCGCAAGTTGCGGCGCATTTTTGCTTATATTAAGATTACTATTGGACCCAAAGTCACTTGCGGAGATGGCGATGCTGCGGCAGCACTCGATAGAAAAAGCGAGGTTTAGACGAAGGGAGCGGAGAGCGAAGAAAGCGAAACGGTATGCGGTGACGGATGGCGATGGAGCTGGTGTGGATGTGGATGCAGAGCCAATAGCAACAGAACCATTGCCGATTGCATCACGGAATTACAGACGTCGTGCGGCATTGCGAGGCGAACTGGAAGAATCTTCGCTCGGAACAGAGATGTATGAGGATTTGTATCGTCGAGAATATGACGATGATTCGTTGCGGTAAAGGTGTGTTGTGTATTCGGGAGGAGGCTCACGATTACGGCGGACGTGGCTATTATGCAGCGCACCTTTGTTGTTGGACTAAGCCGCTTTTAACTAAAATTAATTAAAACTTTTCCAAAAAATTTATAAACATAGCATTTTTGTTGTCTTTGATGATCCGCTTGAAATGTCCAGATGCCTTGTTAGGCCAGCGCACACGCGTGGTCACAAAGTCCAGCTCAGTCGCGTTCCGATAACTCGACCATGTCCTTCACATGTTTTATGTGCGACGCCAACTGTCATTTTCGCCATGATGATCCACATTAGACGGCCCCTTGTCATCTCTTTCTTCGAACGGCATAACCGCTTCCAGAAATGTACTCCATTGCAAGAAGGCTTGCACATCTCGCTGTAGATGATACTGATTCAGACCTTCTGCATGAACAATTCTCTTGCACACAGGATGACATCGCTGCCGTACAACTGTTTCAAAGATGCATCGATGAGCAGAATCACTACGGCGCCATGTACGACCTTGCCGTCATACTCTCAGCCCCTGTACAAAAATGGAAGCACGTGCAACGCAATTTATCGCTCGCTGTTTCCTGCTGTGCAGATGTGGCGTTGAAGCGAACAACTTTGACGCCATGAAACGACTGGCGTCTATTTTGGTGGAGGGTGCGTCTGGGGTCGGACCAAATGTGCCGCGTGCTATTCGTTTGTACCAAGATTGTATCGATGCAACCAACGATTGTGATACGATGATTGCGCTTGTGAGAATCATGCTGAATCGGTCACTTGCCGTGGAGAGAGATATGCCTTATGTTATCCAACTCTGCAAGACCTTTGCCGCTTGCAGTCCGTCCTGTTACTTGTTGAGAGACATTGCCGAAAAAGTTGAACGACACTCTGACTTGGTGTATGATGTCTCACTTGCCGTAAAGTTGTACCAGATTTGTATCGACGCCAATGACGCCAAGTCAATATTCTGCTTAGGAAAGCTTTTCGCTATTGGAAAAGGAAACGTTGAGAGGGATCAGCAACGCGCGTTGCAATTGCTGGAACAGTGTTGTCACAACACTTATGACACCGAGTATTTTTCTGCCAGTCCCATGAGAAGGCTTGCCATATGTTTTGCATCTGGTGAGAAGCATCTACGTAAGGATGTTCCGTTTGCCGTACAACTGTTCCAACTATGTATTGAAAGGTACGACGATCATGCATCAATAGCTTCTCTTGCGAGGATCTTAGCTAAGGGTGGTCCAGCAGTCGAAAAGGCCACAGCTCGAACGTTGCAGTTGTGTATCAATTATCTGGAAAAATCTGGAGAGTTGTGGAGTACACTTCATCTTGTGCGCGCTCTTGTTCAAATACCCGGTCACGCTGCGTCTACCGTACAACTGTATGAAACAAATCTTGAAAGGGACAATGCCCCTGCGTCTATGATTGGTCTAGCAATGATCCTTCTCACAGGCGCTCCAGGTGTTGAGAGAGACGTAGCCCGTGCCTTGCAGTTGTGTATCAGTTACATTGAGGTTACTGGGTACGTTTGTGTGTTAAAACGTATTGCACATGTTCTTATTACAGAACCGGAGAATGCCCCGTTTGCCGTACAACTATACGAGATGTGTATTGAAAAAGGGAGTGATGATGAATCGATGATTTCTCTCGTCAAAATCTTTGCCACTGGGGTGTCCGGTATCGAGAAGGATGCAGCTCGTGCCTTGCAGCTTAGCATTAACTGTCTTGATTTGGGCATAGGTGTCGATAGTGTGCGGTGTGTCGCGAGCAATCTTATTGCGACGGGTTTGAGGGCAGATGCATTACTTGGAATTGCAATGTACCAAGAATGCTTCAACCGACGGAAAGACTTCGATGCCTTGTTTTCATTAATTGAACAGTTTGTGACTGGTGGCAATGGTGTTGAGAAGGACATAATGCACGCTATTCAACTCAGCGAGACATATATCGAGCATTTCCAACATCTAGACGTTGACGATCTATTCCCAATAGCCGAACTATTTGAAAGGGGTGGCGTCGATAGTGACGTGTCGATGGAGTACGCCATGCAGCTTTATGAAACATGGATTGATAAGTTTAACGATCTCATCTCAATGCAACGTCTCGTGGCAATACTCATTTCCGATAGGGCTGACAGGAGGGATGTCCAACGCATTCTAAAACTATGCCAGAAGATTATAGAGCGGTTTGATTCATGCCGCTTTCTTGAGATGATAGCAAGACGTCTTTTCGCAGGAGGTTCTGGTATGAAGCAGGATGTACTGCTTGCTGTTCAACTGTTCAAAATGGGTATCAACAGAGAAAACGATGGGAGATGTATGCTCGGTCTAGCCGAAATGTATGTGTTCGGAGCAGAAGGTTTCGAGAGGGATGAGATGCGCGCCATGAAGCTCTGCAGGAAGAGTTTGGATATGGACAACATGGGGTGTGTAGATTTGAGAATTTTTGCTCAAACACTTGCAAGGAGAAAACGAGTTTCGTTTGCGATGCAGTTGTACGAAATTATGATCGAGAATTATGATGACTACGACGCTGTGTATGACATGATGGAACTGTTGGCTATTGGTGCGCCGGGAGTCGAAAGGGACGTAGAACGCGCAATTAGACTGAGTCAGAGGCTAATATCGGAGAGGGGGATTGTCAAGCGGCGAAAAGTCTAGCAAGCATGTTTGCCGGTGGACTATCCGGCGCTGTGAGAGATGTTCCGCTAGCAGTACGCTTGTATGAAGTGTGTGTTGAAGAGTGGAACAATTATGGTGCAATGTTTGATTTGCGGAAATTCTGAGTGTTGGCGCCCCTGGAGTTGAGAAGAACGTTGAACGCGCAGTGCAATTGTACAAGCGATGCGCGGATGAAGGTCTCGACGCGGTAGCCGAGCGTAGACTTGTAGAAATTGCAGCGCTGGTTCAAGATGGATTTGATTAACTTACCTGTTTGCACTGGGCTGATGTCTTGATTGCGTGTAGTTGAACGGGCGAGACATGGTTTTTGATATCAGTACAGAGAACGGGTGGCGTGATGTCGAATGACCCGTGACAAGTCATTACTGCAGACGGTAGTCAGTTGAATTAAGTAGACTGTCGCGCTTTTCGGCTACAACCTCGACTGTCGAGATTGAGAACTGCGATACTGAAAATATACACGAGAGTCCAGAGCTGTGTATGTCACGGATGTGGAACATGAAATGCGAGATGAAAGCATATCGTGCAATAAGCGATACACGTGCATAACTCTCAGTTTCTCATATGTTGTACGTTGCGCCTTACCCTTAGCATATGCTCTGTATTACAGTACCTGCCACTGGCATCCGCATAGAGGTACTCACAGAATCTCAATGGTGAGCAACAACGCATATGGCATATGTTTTTCTCCATAGCTCAGTCACGAAACCTTGCGCAACTGCTAAACAGCGCAATCGATGTCACGTAGAGCGTCCCTCAGTAACTCTTGTTCTGAACTGAGCGCCACAATTGGAAGCCGCACCACAAAATGAGATGTCAAATACAATTTGACAGCATTAATTGCTTGTACTCCTGGCATCATTTTGCTGTCATCAAGAGCCAAGATTCGTCCACCGTAGCAACGTACAACTCGTCGAACACTCCTCTGTCTTTCAGAAGAATCTTTTGACAGCCCAAATTCCACTGGACGATCTCCCGTTCAGCAATGATATGGCGTCTAATTTGCAAAATGGTAGCAATAACCACATGTCTTGTCCAGTCGAGCTTCGTTGGCAACAATAACTTCATGAAGCTGATAACTTTTCGTCAAATCTGTAAACATCATCAATCTGCCATAAGCTCTAAAATACGTATCGACTCTCTTCTGAAAGGGAAACGCTCATTCCCATCATCCCTGAGTAAACTCCTCATTTCCCAAACAAAAATGGCCTATCAAGTAGGTAAATTCAATCGAACTATCCTCTTCGGAATCCCGGAAGCCCCACCTCTGTTCTTCAATGTAACTCGGCTAAACGGCATTTACATTGTAGGGTATTCGTATTACCTCGGGTGGAGACTAAGTATCGTGCCCAACCTTCAACGCTCAATTGACCGACAACATTTCATACCGCCACCTGTAGAGGAATTCATTACCGGCGTACTGGCGGTTCTGCTTATTTCCATCTTCTCTGAAATAGTGCAGACAGTACTCTTGCGCTCAACTAATCACACCATAGCAAGAAATGGACTCCGAACTGCCTACCTTGTGGATGAGTTTCTCATTTTCGAAATATATGGAAGGAAGCAACTTCATCAGAAGGAGGTAAGCGCAGGAGAAACATCTTTAGCTCTCTTTTCAAACAACAGAGCACACTGCTTTCAATGTTCGTACTCTTCATTGCTGCTCTCATTTTTGTTGCAGATGTAATGGCAGTTTACATAACTCGAAATCGAACATTTTCTACGACTGCCGATGAATTCAATCTACGAGGAGTAAGTCCCACTGGAACGACTGAGATCATATCTGCACGGATCAGATATTTGACTGAGGATAGACCCTGCATTATTCCAAAGGGAAGATTCGAACGACAGCAAAAGAACTTTCGTATTGCTGGATGCGTGGAATATGACACTGGTCCAAGAATACAGCCATCGGGAGAGAACAATTCCACAGTAACAATACGATCATGGTACCACGAAGGCGGTAGTGATCACAACATATCATTTGCGGAAAAGTGGTTCAGTGTGAAGACACGAGCAATGGTGTACTTGGAAAGAGACTCTTCAATGAAGAGAATTCTGTTCAATAGATCCATGAACTGGCATAACGATACAACCTTCCTGCACAACGTTTCCATTCATCTCGCAATGCAATGGAGTTGTAACAAGAAAAAGGCGGAAAAGAATTGTTCAGAGATTGTGAAAGAACTTGAGTATCACGGTGAGCAGCTGGAAGGAAGAAATATCACACTGTGGGAACGAAAAGGAAAGCCAGTCAATATAGGAGTCGTTGGATTAAGGAGCAGATATACTATAGATCTATTCCAACAGGACAAATCAGTATACCGGGGATTGCAGATATTGACAGCAAGCACCGCGATCATGGAAGTACAAGGCCGGGCGTGGTATGAGGATGAAGCTACTGGGGATCGAATAACTGGTATTGAAGGGCTCATGTCTGAGACAGGGAGACACGCAGGAATGTACTTGCTTCTTACTCTTGTTCTAAGCTTTGGAGCAATTCTCTTTCTTCTCAGGATACTTTTTGATCCTTTATCTTTGGCGGAGCTAGCATTGCTGTGCAGTCATAGAGCGAAGAAAGATCAGAGGAGGACCTGGGGAGGAAGAAAGATGAGAAAAAAAGTAAATCATATGGAAGACTCGAGCGAGACCACAAAAGAAGAGGACGAAAAATCACTAGGTGTACATTCAACGGATTCGTTCTATGAACGTGAATATTGAGAAGACATGGACACCCTTGTCGAAAATGAAAAATTGTGCTTCAATTCTTCCCCGTTCTTCACAACTTGCTTGGTGTCACTCTCTGTGAAAATGGTCTCCTACGGTAGCATGCATGAAATGTTAAAAGGAAGCGGTGACCAATGTGTTGGTCATGTTAGTTTCATCAGCCCCTTCCTCCACGATAAAGTTTGCTTCAGACCAGGAAAACCTCGATCCCGATTTACAGTCTGATAGATGCCGTTCTTGAGTTGAGGACAGTCAAAAGCAAGGAACATTATATACCAGGTCGAGAGGCCACTGTTCACTTCTGCTTCGATTTCCTTGATGATGACGATGTGGCTTGGAAGGAAGACAATCATAATCTGTCTGGAATGGCGTCTACAACTGTTCACATTGAATGTGGTCCAGATCAATACAGATGCATGGGCGATTTTTGTACTTTGCGCAACAGTCACGTTGGCCTGAGCATCGTTGGGGTGATAACTTGCGGAAAGCGGCAGCCAGTACTTATCAATATAAAATTTTCACATGTGAGATATATCCCACAGCATGACCAGTGTTCTAGGAACGCGGTCAAATATGGATGGGTCTATAGAGAGATTTGCTCCTATCTTTCGAGAGTGACGAATACCTTATATTTAAGCACTCTTACAGTGGATAGTCCAGTACTTAAACCGTACGGTGACGACCTCTCTGTTGGAGATCAATGTATCTCGTGTCTCTTTTTATTGTTTGGTGTCCGCTGGCGGCGAGTATTTATACTGTGATGAGGGTACTGTAAGAAGGTGTAAGTAGAGTTATTCGTCATCGTGAGCCGCGATGTGTGTGCGTCACGGAAAGTAGAGTTATTCGTCAGTCGCCGCGTGATGCAGACGCAGAGAGGCGAAGGAGAGGCAGTTTTTCTTTGATTGAGCGGGTTTCAACTTTTTGTTAGTAGGTCTGCCGGATTGCGTGCGGATGGTATGTGTGATGGGATGAGTTGCCAAGTTGAACTTGCTCCCTGATCCAATGGTATTTGATGTCGATGTGGCGGGACTTTGGGGTTGGGTATTGGCAGTGCTGAGCTGATTGGGCGCGGTGTTGTCGATATGAATGTGGTAGGTCGGGAGAGGGATGACCTAGTTCGGAAAGTAGGCGCGGAGTGTACATAGGTTTTGTGTGGTGTGGAATGTGGCGATATATTCTGCTGCATGCGTAGAGGTGGATATGTTTGGTTGTCGCTTGGATTGCCAGGAGATGGGTGCTCCATTGTAAATATTACAGTGCCACTTGTTGAGCGACGTGTGTCAGGGCAGGAAGCATGGTCGGCATCAGAGAATGCGGTTAGATGTGTCTTGAATCCACGCGGGAACAGTATACCGGTGTGTATGGTGCCTTTTAAGTATCGTAGGGTGCGAATGGCCGCATGCCAGAGGTGATTTGTTGGTTTCTGGGCGTACCGACCAAGATATCCGACGATAAAGGCGATGTCGGGCCGAGTGGAATCGGTAGGTAGCGGAGTGATCCAATGAGTCCCATGTAGTCATGTGTAGTGGTGTCAAGTGGTGTGGAATCTTGGTTGGGTGTGATTAGTTCTGAAGCGATCGGGGATGTGGCTGGTGTGGAGGCAGATTGGCCAAATTTATCGAGGACTGATTGAATGTATCCAGGTTGGGATATAGAAATTCCTTTACCGGAGGGGTTGACTTTCCATCCATAAATGTGGTGGACCTTGCCGAGGTCTTTGAGCTTATATTTTTGTTGAAGTCGGTTTTGACGCGGCGCAGAAGGGGTTGGGGTTAGTGACCACCAGAAAGTCATCCACTGTGATGACTAAAAGAACGAAGTGGGAGGGGTTCTTGGTGCGGCGTATGATGAATGAACAGGTGTCTGAGGATAGGCTGGAAGTTCGCGAGAGGGAGGTATTTTGCGAGGCCTCGGTGAATATTTTGCAGGCTTGTCGCGTGCCATACATGTTTCCGGTTAAGTGAGCGGCGTGATTGGGGTACTTGACAGAACCGTCAAAGCGTTTGGGCTGCTGGACGAATATGTTTCTGTCTTCATTGAAAAGCTCGTGCAAGAACGCGCTTTCTAGATCCCAATGGTATGTGTCGTAATTGTGAGCGGCGGCGAGGCTAAGAGCTGTGCGTATGGCATCTCTGTGAGCAACAGGGCTGGAGAGGTCGTCAGGATCGTAGTGTACGCCAGAGATTTGGCGATCACCTCGGAGAGTGCATCTCGCTTTGCGTATGGTTGGGTTTCCATCGCTGTCTCGTTTAACTTTAGTACCATTGTGACGGGAAGGAGCTTTGTAGAGGGAGGTAGTTGTGATAGTGGTATAAAGGTGAGTACGCCCTTTTTCTTCCAGGCTGTCCAGCTCTGTACTCCATGCGATTTCCATTGGTCGGCATCTGTAGCAGTCCGGGCTTGCTTGAGGGTACGCGGTTCGGTGAAGGTCTCGGACGTGGACGAGACCGCGAGTGCAGTGTCCGCTGGTTCAGTGGTGCAGACAGGATCTGAAGATGGTTTGTATACTGTAAAGTCGGATATTCGGCAGCGGGATGTCTTGTTTGTCGCCGGATTGTATACGTGGTAGTGACGGTAATCTTGTCTGCCGATGTAATGGACGAGAATGGCTCGGGCATCCAGTTTGTTGTGCGGCGAGGGATCGTGAATGTAGCCCTGTGTGCCGAAGGGGAGTAAGGATTTAACGTCTGGTTTTGTTTCGTACCAGAGGGCGGCGGGTAGTTGGCCAGTTGCGGAATGGGAAGGTGATTGTGCACATCTGTGGCAGCCATGAGTGCGAATGGCCAGAGAGTGAGAGGGAGGTTGGAAGTCAGTAGGTTGGCACGCGCCGTGTTCATCAGTGAGCGGTTTATACGCTCAGCGAGGGAATTCTCCTGTGGCGTATGTGGAATTGTAGGATGTGTGATAATGTGTTTTGGTCATAGAAATCGCGGAGGTCGCGAGTGTAGTATTCCAGAGCGTTGTCCGATGTGAGGTCGGTTATACGATGGGTGTAGAGTTGTGTGTGCGGTTTATATGGTGCTTGATATACGCAGCAGCATGAGATTGGTGGCGGCACAGTGCGTGACTAGAAAGAGACTGCCCTCGTCGAGGAATGTGGCGAAGTATTTGTCTGTTTGCGTTGCATGGTTTGGGAGTGGACCGCAAATGTCGGTGTGTAAGTGTGCACCGATTGGTGCGGTGCGTGGGTGGCGACGGAAGGGAGCGGCGTGTTTCTTTCCAACTGAACAGCCTGAGCAGGTGATTTTTGGTGGTGTGCGGAGTAGTGAAGGTGGCATGCCGTCTACTAAGTGTGTTTGGCCATGTAATGTATCTTGCTAGGATGAGCGTGTTCAGTTTTAGTGCCACTTGTGATAGTCACGAACGGTGGATGGGAGGGAAGCTGTGACGCGTGGGCGGGGTTTCGTGCTGATGCGTTGGGATGTGAGAATTGGCTTGGGCGGGGGGCGTCTGGGGGAAGTTATTCTTCTGGAGCGTCGAGCTGGCAGGGCTTTCTTGATGGATTTTTTTTGGGGCATTAGGATGTCTTGTGTTCTGCGGAGAGGAACTTCGTTCTGGATTTGGAAGTGCGGGAGCGGTTGTGTGGAAAAGCTCGGGCAGCTTTTGCATGGTTTGGCTTGGTGTGGTTTGGTTTTTGATGGCGTTGGCTGGGGATAGACGGACGACGGTTGGTGGTTACAGCATAGAGGTTGTTTTCTGTGCGTTTCGCGCGGAGAATTACATCTCGTTACGAGGGGGTCGAGATTGTTTTTTGATGTAGGCAAAGTTCTTTTGGAAGAGAACATCGTGGGTTTAGTGATCTGGCTGACTGACAGGAGATTGTGTTCTAGCTCTGGTACAACAACTGCGGTATGTGGGGGAATCTTGTTGTTGTGAGCGGCGGTATCGTGACAAGGTCTCGGTGAGTGATAGGTGCTGGTCTTCCATCGGCGGTGATAGTGGATGAGTGAGTCACGGACATTCCTGGTGGGGCGTGCTTGAGGTGTGTGGGTTAGCGGCAGAATCCAGGAGGTAGGTTGTGTCGGAGTGTTGACTTACATCGTCATCGGAATGCACGAGTGTATCGGGTGGAATGCAGGCGTGGTGGCGTGCCATGGGAAATGACGGATAGATTGTCGATTGCGTTTTTGCGGAGGGATGGCGCGTGGTGGTGTTTGAGCGAGAGTGTTGTGGGTGACGTTGGCGCATTCTACACGCAGATGTGGTGTGGGTGTGAGTGCCGTGGAATGTGCACCAAGGACCAAAATATCCGGGTGGTGACGGGATGTTGGTCGTAGGGCGGAACTTGTGGGGGCGGTTGATGTGGTATGGACGGGAGCCGGGGACGTGGGAAGTTTGGTGGAATGGGCGTCTGGTAAATCGAGCGCGCTGATGGTAGTTGGTCTTGGAATACCAAGGTGGGCGGGGGAGTGGACCGTTTGGTGATGTCATCATGACGTACCATCATAGCGACAACCTGGTCGAATGAGAGGGGGTGACCTGGATGGATGTCCTGGTGGGAGGAGATTGTGTGTAGAAGGTTGGTCCACTCTGGGTGAGATTCGAGGCCTTCAATGATGAAGCGAAGTGTGGTGTGTTCGTCTTCAATCTCTGGATAGCGAGCTTTTATCATACGGGTTCGGACGTCTTGATTTTTTTGGATGTATTCGGTCACAGTGTAGGACGGATCCCAAGTGGTTTTTCGAGCTAGCCTGCGGAGGTGGTCATGAGTATCTTGTGGTCTGGTGTAGTCGCTTTGTGTTGATCTTCGCATAGAGGGTGCATAGGGCTTTTTTTAAGCTCGTCTCTGTGAAATTTTTGAGAATTTCAGGGGAGAGTGTAGTGATCACAAGGAGTTGTGCTTGTGTGTGATGTGTGAGGTGAGTTTCGAAGGGACGGATGTTGGTCAGTGACAGGGATGGGGTTGAATAGGTAGTAGAGTACGTTCTGTGTGCGGGCAAAGTGTTCGACACTGATGCTCCATGGAATGTAATTGGTGGATGTGAGGTTGGTATTTAGAGTTGGTGTTGGATCGCCAGTGGAGGTGTGGGTTGTTGTTCTGTGGGTGGGTTGATCTGCCATTTCGGGAGGGGTGTGATGGGCTTGTGCGTTTCCGGGATTGGTTGGTCAAGTGTGTGGGCGGATTGGTCTTCGCCAGAGTGTTGTAGCGGGATTGATCGTCGCTCTTCGCTGTAGTGGCGGGAATGTGGTCGCCGGATTGGGTGGGCGGGTGGGTAACTTGAGGCGTAGTGTTTTTAGCTTGCTGGGCGCATAACCTGTTGGAGATCAATGTATCTCGTGTCTCTTTTTATTGTTTGGTGTCCGCTGGCGGCGAGTATTTATACTGTGATGAGGGTACTGTAAGAAGGTGTAAGTAGAGTTATTCGTCACTCTCAGGAAAAATAAAGGAGCTACACCA
>JALQPE010003280.1:0-75485 GCA_030407315.1 Asparagopsis taxiformis | reverse complement strand
GTTTAACAACCGAGTAGCTGTGAATGTGCTGGACATCTTCAGGGTTATTCGATACGACCAGAAACAAGTAATGGACATAGAGACGAGCATACTAACGCTGGCGCGCCTGGATGCTTGGCTAGTGACTACTGTGGAGTGTTTGGATGAACCGAAGGGAAAGGAGTGTGACGGCAGAAGGAGTTTACAAGGCGGTACAGTCAATATGTGGGGGGTAGCTTTTCAGCAATTAGTTGGTATGGTGGTGTACTGCATGTCTTGTCTCCAAGGCTCGCAAGCAAGGAAGAAACGGACGTTGTCGAGAGCGAACAGCGGACTAGTGCACAGTCACGGCATGTGTTTTGCAGCCGTACTGTGACGAGAGAGGCTGTTGAAGTGTGGCAAAGCGGTGTCGTTGATGATGTAAACCGCTGCTCATCACTTTCTAGTGTCCGAGGATTGGATTCAATCGCAATTACGTCAACCTCGGTGCTGTAATGGATTGTGTGATTGCGCAAGGACTAATTGGCGCAGAACTTTTCGTCGTTGACCCATATGCTGGACACCTGAGTGCAAACCTGAATGTCGAAATCAATGCCCCACAGTATGGGGGCATGGAGCGGCGCCATCCAGCACTGCTGATAACGGTTTTGGCGTAATGGAGGATGGTTGAAATTAGTGCAGTAAATGTTACGTTGGCTAGAAGGCTTATCATGTAGTACATTATCAATAGAGTGCTGCGATTTAGATTTATTCTTCTTCATTATCATCTGTGAACTGGTAATCAGTGTTGGTGTAGAAGCGGTTGAGATAGAAACGGTGGTCCGACCAGTGCATTTGTTTCGTAAATGGCTTGACTGGAAAGTTACTTCGTACGATGTGCATGGTGCCAGATATAGTAGATGCAGGAATGAGGTCAAACCAAGGACCATCTGCACTGTGGGATGCAGTGTCATTGCTGTCAACGGATCCGTTGTCCGGGTCCCATGTGGACCACTTTAAACAAATGCACCCAAGTGATTTTTCCACAGCGGTTTTGGGGCAAAGCAGTCATGTACTGAACGAAAGCGAGTTCTACAGGTTGAAACAGGTTTGGAGACTGCAGGCGTACCAGTGCCAGGACGCGCCCTACCCATATGGTTCTGTAGTCATCGGCAGTTCCGGAGATGACGACAAAGGAGTACTGCGATCTCTTTGCGGGGCCGAATGATGAAGTTGCAAAGACGCGCTGCTGCTTGTGCCTCGACACGTTTGTGGGGCGAAGCATGCCACTGTGCGGGTCAAAGTCGTCGGCATCTGGGACGTACCCTCCCATGACGTAGGCGGACTTTACCACGGTGACGGAAATGTCCATTTCATGTATTGGAGGTCCTTCTGCCGTGGCGCGCAGTCTAGCGAGGGTGAGGAACGCTTTTGCAGCTGTGTCACCGAGTTGCTGGAATAGCGTTATGGTGCCAGACGGGAACGAGGAGTTGTGCAGAGGCAAAAGAGTGGCAGGATCGGGCTGTCCGTCGATATCTGCAACGAGGAGGGTTGCATCGGGCAACAGGGAGGCGAAGTCGTGCAGTGCAACGGTGAATCCGTCGCGAACGAGTACTGCACCGTCTGTGGGAGATATCATCCGTGGGTTTCCCAATGTGTTCGATGGGTGTGACCAGTTGGAGTGGCCAAGGAGAATTCCATGTGGCGAATAGTCTCTTCCATGGCTGTGGAGCGCCTTCGAGAGGTTTTCCTATAACTCTGTTTGAACAGAAGATGCGAGTGTTCGTAGGGGCCTGCATCAATGTGTTCCAGGGCGCCATATCTCTGCAAGTCATCGGGAAGATGGTCTAGAAGATGGAACTTGAAAGTTTTGAGACCTGTGGTGCGGAATGGGCCGAGGGTGGAGAGCATTGATTGTTTGAAATAGGAAATGGAGTTCTGGAGGCTTTCTAGTTCGGCGGCAGTCCAGTGCTTGATGCGACCGCGTTTCATGACCCATGCGACGAGGTCAGAGTATTGCGTGCAGATGGAAGTGAGGGGGGCTGTATCTACTTCGTCACAGCATGTGTCAATGAATGCTGCGATGAAAGGGAACACCATGTCGACATGGTGATAGTCTTTGGCTGCGAGCATGCCGCGTATGCCGTCCTCCGTGAAGAGGCCGTTCAAATTGGTGCCCTTCTCACCCTTGGAGAAGTCGACATGAAGACCGGTGATGTAGTAGTCGCGTTCGATAGCGGACAGAATGCTGTTTGAGCCGGCGAGGATGGATTTTTCACCTTCTTGAAGGTGCGAGGTGTCCCGGAATGGGAGGCAGTGGTGGTGAGGTCTGGGGAGCTGAGGCGGTGGACAATGCACTGTTTGATGAGCTTTGAGATGCCGAGGTGGAGATTGTGCAGAGGCTCGAAGGAGAAAATGTTGTAGGGGTCTAGGGGACTGTTGGTGGGTAAAAGAGCGGTCGATTCGAGGACAGAGTGTTGTTCGAGGAGGGAGAGAGCTTCGAGCGGAGCAGTTGTATGCTCCTGAGCGCTCTCTTGGCGTGCAGAGCGTGTATCATCGAGGGAGCGGGGCTGGTGTGGCGCGCTGGATTCAAGTTGAGTGGCGGGGATGTAGCAGCGATGGCAGGGATGTGTGGTGGTAGTGCTGTTGCGAGTGCATGACAGCTCTTTGGCCTCTGGAAAGTCGCAGCAATAATTGGCTAGGATGGGAAATCATTGGCGGGCAGTTGCAGTGGAGTCTGTGCAGGGGAACCCGGAAGAGAACGCGGTGGATAGGGACGAAAACACTTTTTCGAGTGCTTCATGAAGAATATCAATTTTGCGAGCGCGACTAGCAGAACTAGAGGTTGTCGGCATTTCATCACCGAACAAGGCGTTGGACGAAGGGTTAACAATGTACGGAAGATACCCGACGATGGTGAGGCCGGTACGGATGCAGTGGCGACGGAGGGGGCGGAGAAGTTGAGCAGTGTGACGTGTATGGGGTATGCGACGATTGCGGAGCTCTTGAGGCTTGTGCTGCTCTTGTCGGAGTACACTTGGAGGAGGCCGGCAAAGGAGGAAGCGGTGGGATCATTTTCCTCTGCCCATACGACCTGTGGATCTTCCGAGAGCTGCACGCGCTGTCTAGTAACCTGGTGCAACGTTTTCGCGAATTCTGTGTGTAGGGGATGAGAAAATATTGCGGTGCCGTCTGGGCCGGTCTGTGGGGAGGGGTGGAAGAGAGTATTTTGGTCGTTAGCCAGTGCTAACTGCCTGCGGAGCATGTCGACTGGGTCGCGGAGGTACAGCTGTGCCGAGTACTTACCAGTTTTGTCTGGAATGATGTGGCTCTTGTAACCTTCGGTGCGGAAATGTGTTTCGACCATGGAAGCGGTAACGTGGCGACATTCTTCTACGGTGCGAACGGCGCTGTTGAACTTTTCTAGGGAGAATGCGGGGTCTTGTAGGATGGTGATGACTTCGCTCACGCGGCCAGCGCCGGCCTTGTACTCGAGGGTTGTGAGACTGGCGGCGAGGGATTGCACGAGGAGGTCTGCGCGGGAGGGGGTTGAGGTTGGTGGCAGTGAAGCGTTACAGGGTGAGTCGCTGGAGGAAGCACGACCAGATTCTGGGTCTGGGGAGCTGGGTTGCGGGGAATCATGGTCGCCGTTTCGAGCAGGCTCATGGGTGACGGCAGGGACACGAGCGTTGTTGAAATGTTGGGGAGAGGGGTTGAAACGGTAGCGACACGTTCGCTCATGCAGCGCGAGCGCATAAGCATCTACGCAGTAGTAGAAGCATCCTTCATACTTGCATTCCATGTCGAGTTTTGACGCAAAAGGGAGGATTGCGAGCTGAACAGGGGAGACTGTGCCGTCCAGATGCGACCAATTTTATTTTTGTGGTGCTTTCGAGACTTGGAATGTAACGTGTTCGTTCTTAGTTTTGTGGGTAGTAGTTTTGTGCTCACTCCAGCTGACATCCCAACGGTGGAATTTAACCGAGAGTTCAATCATTTCCAACTGTTACATCACATTGCGTGCTGGCAACGTGTGCATGGAAGGACGAACGACTGCCCTGGGACATGAATTTTCAATTAATTCATTTGTAATAATAAACTTTTTATTTCCGAACTTCGTGGAATCTGAATGTGCTTTACAGCGGATATGCCACGGATCATGTAAGGAAAGCAAATAGATTCTCATATATATGATTATATGTTTATATTCGTTGTTCTCGATCCGGATCTCATTGTTCGGGGATTCAGAGACCATGGCTTGGGCCATACTCAATCTCACTGCCGGCGATGATTTCGAGTATGCACGGCAAGACTTAAGCGGACGCTGAAAGCTGTCCGGTCGACGCCGCAGGCTCCACTCCGCCCTCATCACCGACTGAGATTCTTTGACCGCCTTTGCTTTGTTTAGTGTAGAGGATGGACGAAGGTACGTGCGCGAATCTTGAGGGTATGCATTGAGGGAAGCGTGGGTTTTGAGTCTGACTATTTCCGTTGATGCGATATTTTTCATTGGAAGCCTGTTGACTCATGGTGTGTATTGAGCGGGGGATGGAAGAGAGGTACGTGAAGTTTTGAAAGTATGGTGCGAGGGAAGGTTGGTTTTTGAGTCTGACTGTTGTGGTTGATTCCGATGTTGTGTAGATGATGCAGGAATGTTGATGACGGAAGGTAAGTTTCATTGAGTGCCAAGATGTGCTTTGCGAAGATATGGACTGCTGACTTTGATTATTCATTGCAAGGTTTTTGGATCATGGTTTGTATTGTGTGTAGGATGGATGAGAGGTAAGTAAGGGAGTTTCTAGGATATCTGTCGTGGTAAGCGTTGCTTTTGAATCTGACTGTTGGGGTTGATGTTTTGTATGTGATGCAGGAGTGGTGAAGCAGGAACGGCAGGACTCAAGGAGAGTGAAGAAGGGATCTAGGAAGATGGGGAATGAAGCTGTGAGGTGTTTCTGGTATGTGTATATTTTGAGGCATACGATAGAAGTGAGAGGGTTTCAAGTGGTGTAAGATTTTGCTGACCATGTTCGTGTTTGATGTCTTGATGATTTAATGGGCTGGGGTGGTGTCGAGGAAAGCGGGGATGGAATTGGGAAGGAGCGGATTTTTGTAATCTAGGTCGTGAGGGTTCTTGAAGTATGTGCGGATGGTGGTGCATGGCGTTCGGATTGTAGGGAGAACGCGATAGTGAGGGAGATGGGTGATCGACGATATGCTGACAGGTATTTTGTATTCTGGCTGGATACGTATTTCGTATTCTGGCTGGATACATATTCCGTATTCTGGCTGGATACGTATTTCCTATTCTAACCGGGTATTTATTTCCTATTCTGACCAGATATGTATTCCCTATTCTAGAGAGACGTATTGTATACGAGCAGTTTCGTAAATGAGAGAATAAAATACGGTCCGATATGGGCCCTGAATTTACCATCCGCTGTAATTTCTTCCCTCCCGGTTTTCGCTGATATATTGTATACTGGATGTCGGGTCCTAGTATTCCGCCATATGTACTAGAGAAAGTGGATGTCGGGTCCTAGTATTCCGCCAAACGTACTAGAGAAAGTGGATGTCGGGCCCTAGTATTCCGCCATATGTACTAGAGAAAGTGGGCGTCCGCATCCAAAAAATTTTTATTTTTTTTTGGACGCGGACGCGGACGTTCATTTGTTCTAGTAAATCTCGGGGCCGACTAGGACCCGTACTAGAGAGACTGGACGTCCGCGTCCACTTCCGAGAACACAGACGAGATCCCTCCGGCAGGTTAGATCCAGCCCTCCCGGACCCCGCTCTACCACCCGCTACCGGGTTGGGAGACAGGTGTCCGGGCTCCGAGGGATCGATCCACCCGACACCGCCCTCGGGCTACTAGGATCGCACGAGGCACCAGCCTCGTGGAATCGGCGCTCTCACTCGTGAGTTCGAAGCCTTATCCCTATCCTCTTATCCTCCTCGGAGGAATAATCTATCTACAAGGGCTAAGGTCCTACACCCTCTCCGGGAAAACCTTAGGGTTAGCGAACAGCTCGACGGATTACGTCACTTTGCTCCAATAATACGCACCTCGCGTAAGCGCTATAATCGCACAACCCCCTCCGGGTAGCGATACCTTCTCTCATACGAGATTACCGGCTGGGTACGTTATAAGGTTCATCTGCTCTACCATCTCCTCTACCGAGGCTCGGGACACCTGTCGGGTGGTTTGCCGCTCTAGCGGATTTTCTACCTGCTACACGTATGACCGACTTGCGCGTTACTATCGGCCACAGTACCCATGCATTCATCTGCTAAAACTAGTACTAGGCTTTCCTCATCGGACGATGTATCCAACGGTGTACCTGTTACAATCTCATCTTCGGATGTGAAGTCGTCGCTATCGGTCTTAGATTCCATTAGTCGATTATATGAGCGATCATACTCGAATCCCAGTTGCACTTTTTCACCACCAATGAGTATCGTAACCTTTTGTTGACCCAGATCCAAGCATGCCTGCAATCGTTCAAGTTCCGGGCACCCTATAATTACATCGAATGGAGTCCCTTCTACCACCAGGAATTCAAGTGGCTCCGTAAGCTTACCAAAAGCTACGGGCGCACGCGTCACCAACCCGAGTACAGCAGAACTAGTACCGTCAGCGACGGTAATTCGTTTAGTCGTACTTTCTAGCTGCAGTCACAGCTGGTTTTCCAAGCGTGACGACATGAGATTCGGTACAGCACCGGGGTCAAGCAAAGCTTGTGCGTCTGCCCCGTATACGCGTACAGATATCACTTTTAGGCGTCGAGGAGGTACATTGATGTGGGCTAGTAAAGAACGATTGGTCTTAGCCCGAAACAAGCGTCTAATTTCTCGCTTGGCCTCATCAGAATCTCCCCGCATTAATTGCCCAAATGTAAGTCCACATGGGGCACGTGCTAGTTCGGCTAGTATATGATATTTGCCGACAAGTTCGGCTATTCCTGTTTTCGGTTTTGTCAGTTTCGACCTATTCTTGCGTGTCTTCTGTCGCGACAATGTTGTACGGGGAGCTTCAGACGTAATCCTTTCCCTGTTGTCGGCGATTACGTTGTTATCCACTGGCCTTACGGAGGAGTTATTAACAAGGGAGGGCACCGAAAGGCCACCAGTACGAACTTGTTTCGGCAATGCCTGTCCAGTGTTATTCCGTTTAGTTGTGGCTACAAGGGGATCCTCAGCCTCTGCAACGACCGCAACATGGTCATTTCTGGCCAGTTTGCGCTCAGCGTCAGACTCTGACCTCACTCCAGAAAACCCAACTCTACGGCCATTCTCACCTTCTGCTTTGGCCCAACACGTCGCTTCCGGGTGGCCCTTCTTCCCACACATTGGACAGCTTATATCACGGTGCAGGTTGTAGTATAGTGAAAGTCAGAACAGGGAATACTGTAAGCCTGTATCACCCTTACAGTGCAGGCTGGCCATGTAAGCTCTCTAGTATTGCTGTAATTGGACTTTTAGAGATAATTTGAAACTTTTAGCCTTTTCGCGCTGCGCCGAATTAATTCGGAATTTTACTGAATAAAGGTGTAGAACACGGGCGCGGAGCGAGGAGGCAGCGTTAGCTCCGGCGGCTCTGCGCCGGTGACCTTCCCGGTTCTAGTGTCTATTCTAACTACCCACTAGCTCTACCAACCTCTTGTCTGACGTTACGTTTGCGTCGGCATTGCTACTTACGAGACGACACAGGTTTGAGTCACATCTGTTCACACCGTGGCCCGGTTTCTGGCAGTATGAACAAACTTTTGTTTGGGACTGTACGCCTCCTGAAGGATGACCGACCTGTTTCCGGACGAGAAGTGACAGCTGGTACATCTGGTTGGACAATTCTGCAACCTTATCTTCGACGGACGTAACTCTTTTTCGGATAATTTTTGGCGTAACAGAACTTGTATTATACTGTACCGGTTTTAGTTGTGTGCTCGTATTCAAATTAACTTGGAGGTCACCCTGTACTCGCGAGGAGGTGCCATGGAAAATATTTCGGCCATTCCAGAAGTCTTGTACTGTCTTCTTAAGCTCTGCATATGTTGTAGCACCACGGTACACAGCAAACTGGGCGAGTTCAGCATGATTTATAACGGCATTCCTAAGTAGGCCGAACTTGGCGGCATCATTAAAATTGGCTTTATGGAACAACTTTTCCATTTCACGGAGGGAACGAGGTAAATCTTGATAGTCTAGAGATGCGGAAACAGCTTGACGAATGACATGTTCAACACGTTCTACCTTATAGTGTTCCAAAAAGGCTGCTTTCACTTTAGTATAGATGAGTGCTTCTTCTGTCAATTGTCCGTTCCTTGCAAATCGGTCGTAATACAAATCGAATGCGTCACCTTCGAGGTGACAGAGTAATTGGGTGGCCTTCTCTTCATCAGAGGCTTTTCGCATGGAAACCTGTTCGTAGGCAGAGAAAAACTTGATGACGTTGGTAGTACCATCAAAAATTAGGCTTGAGGGCTCGGCATCCCCGCCAGCCCTCCACAAGAGTACCATTGTTGCCCCTTCTCTGGTCGCCGTGGCGGTCGGCGCACGCGATAGTTGTTTTTCTTCCGTTCCTCTCCAAAACAAGCGAATTGCCGGATTTTTAACCTACCTCTTTTCTAGTCTGACGAGTTGTCTCGTCCTCTTATAGCCGGCCAGACTAATATCTACTGTATCCCTCTAATGATGACCTCAGATACTGACCTCAGCTTCCATTGTCCTTCAGTAGCCGTACAATCATCACATAGAATCATGCATTCAATAAACTAACTAAATTGCCCATTCAGTAAAGTTGCTTCCAACCACAGCAATTTCTCTATTTCCCCATACTGCATTAGTCTCACATTAACACTCTGTAAAAAAGGTCAACTTCCCTTGAGTACAGAGGAAAGATTTAGCGCCGTGTTGACACCACCATTGAGCAAAAAAGTATCCGCCATCCATCCATTTTCGATATGCCGAAACCCACTAAAAATTTTAGTATCGTTCATAGCATGTAACGACACCGTGTAAAAACTTGGAGAGCACATTGGCAATGCAGAGCGCACAAGTCTCTTTGTATGCTAAACCTCGCAACGACTGCTCCAACGCCTTTTCGACACATTTCTGCATTTCCAAACACACCTCAACAATCTCATCCATAAACCCTCTCGTTCGCTTCAACAATCCATCATCTTCTGACCAAGTTTTCTTCGCCAACCACCTGTTCCGATTCTCCCTCAACTCCTTCAACGCAATCTGTCCATCAGCCCTGCCGTCGCACAAAAATGACACTATCTTCCATAGTTTCTCATCGCCCAAGTACTTTTCCATCAACTCAAACATCTCCGGTTCATGCCTACTACGCACTCGCTCGCACAACCCTTTGATACCGCTCGGGCTCATAATATATGATTTGTATTCCACAAACGAAGCAGGTTCATTCAGCTCAGGAAACTCGTTCCAGTCAAGCATGAATACAGATTTCAGCTCCAGCGCCTCGTATAATAGTGGAACACTCCATTCGTTCATAAACGACTTGATGCGGTTACTCGCCTTTGGAAATGTTTCCAAATACCCAATTTTATACGGCTCTACCATTGACATGACTCGCAGATTATTAGCCCCATGTGAGACGTTGAAATCAGCTGTCATATCCCGTCCTCCTTTGTCCAACAGTAGTTTCGGACCGCCGGGATGTACTGCGATGTAACCAGTGATATCGTATACAGATCCCCGGAAAATCACCCAGCATGAGCTTGCGCTACGATGCTCCGCAATTTGTGCAGCAGTGAACGAGTCTTTCATCACTGCCGGTTTTCCACTGTAGTATGCGTCAATATGCAGCCGCTTCTCCGCTGCCATTCGGTCCGCATATTCCGTTGCCAAACTGTCAATCTTGTAGACACTGTCGAAGTACGACAGATTCCACAAATATGTCGCAAATCGTTTCACTGCATTGGCGATAACACTTCTTACCATTGGCTCCAGTTCAGGACGTCCGCATGCATATACGTGGGCATCGACCGCAATCATCTCCCAAAGCTTGTGATGAAGCTCGTAACTTTCCTCAAACAGCCCTTGAATCCGTTTCCTCGTCCCCGGTCGGAAAACTAGATGCTCCTTAGATGCACCCAAATCAAGTTCTACATCTTCTTGTGAGCATGCAACAGATAGTTCCACTACCTTCTCCTTGCATACCGCGTCTTCAATCTCCTCTAAATATGGTATGTGGTGCTGCGATTTGACTCCAATAATGAGCCACGCTTTCCTCCGCTCGTATCCAGCCCTTGATTTGTTGTTAATAAGCTCTTTCAAATACGATCTGAATGGTGCGAGACCGCTTCCCAATGCAAACATGATGATGGGAGTTTTTGGATCATCAGGAAGATGGAAATCCAGCTCCGGTTCTACCCTCAGCAGAACTTTATCACCAGGTTTACGATGTGAAAGAAACTGAGACGATACACCACTCAGGATACGGCGTTGATTCCCAATATTGCTCGTTATGTTACAAATGACCTGGGAACGGAATATAGCCATCGCAGTGAGGCCGCTCGTGGTTTGCTTTTTCCTGTCAGCTAGGAGTTGACTTATTTTCACAACTGCTGCTTCACCCGCACTTTGCTCAAGTTCATGATTTTCGTGCCTCGAATTCTTTGTCTCTTTTTTAGATGACCTTATGTCAGGCGTATTCCTTTCTGAATTGGACTCATTTGCCTCGCTTCCATCCGACTTGGGAATATATCTTTTCAAGTATGAGCAGGAGTCTGGTAATGTAGACAATTCATCCGATAAATAACTTGACCGACTCAAGGGAAACCTTCTATGTTTGAACGAAAGTTTTGTAATAGCTTCATATTGCACTTTTCCAATCGCAATCTCAACTGATTGTGGTGTGTTTGTCAAGTTTGACGTGATTGAATAGATGTAAGGTAGGAGAGGATGAAAAATCGAGTCCAACTGTGAAATCAAGTGCTTCGGCGAGATATTAGTCATCTCCTCTACTATTGACAATGCGATTGGAACATTACATGCTCTCTCTTCCACAAGAAATCCGAACAAAGCCGGATTAATGACGAACATACTCTCCGCTATTCTAAGTCCGAGATCACTATTTAGAGGCTGAAGTATGGCATTGCGAAAGAATATTTCTGCGTTGATCTGAACGCTTCCATCCTCAGTATTTTGAGAGTATTCGATGCGGCGATCCTTCAAAGCAGATATCCAAACTGGTTCAGTCACTGTAATTGTGTCATCAGCAGACATCTTGAATACGTCCAATGTTTCTTGTACAAGTTCATCAGAATTCTGAGACAATATCAAAATACGATCTCCAGGCTTGTACATGAGCACACCTCGAGTGTCAATGACAAGATTAGTTGCTTCACTTTTCTTAGCAGACCGACAAGACTTGACTGTACCAAGGAAGAATTTCTCCTCGCACATCCGAAGCCGCTCCTTCATTGCCTCTGATAGGATGTCGTTAATCTTCACCCATGGGCGTAGACGCCAGTTCGGCGTTGAAGATCCGCTAGTCGTAACTGTTCGACCAACCTTTGTGGCGACTTCGATGAAACCACTGACCCTTATGCGATGTTTCCCAAGAAGTCCACTTTCACCTGCATACACGTATAAAGCTCTACGAAACGCGTTCACGAGATCTTCCCTAGCAGCATCGTCTTGAATTGAATTGATGTATTGGAACACATTGACCCTTTCAATCTGTTCAAAGAAGTCACGATAAAGTTTGGGAAACCAATCACGTTCTGCTCTTGACATGACTCCCAATTCTGTATCATAAGTTTTCCTAGCGAAAAAGGCGTCCAGAAGGTGGAAACTGGGGTTAAGCAACCCAGAGCCCGACTTTTCTCCCGGAACAACTGGATTAGCTACGGCACCAACACAACGATTAAACTCAACATGATCAACGTATCTAGGACTCATTGGTCTGCAATCCGAACTGATAAAGGCAGAAGTCATTTTCGCAATTATGTCTGTAAGGCGGACGAGCTGCCTTTTGAGCTCAATATTATCCTGTTGTAACACAGCATTGTGGGCAGTAGACATAATGAGCGGCAAGGGACGGGCGGCAGCTTCCACAGAGAAGGCGGATGTCAAAAAATGTGATTCGGTGAGTGTGCCCGTAAGCATAACTTTGCGGACAGTCTGAGCCCAAGGATCCGTAATGAACTGGGTCTCAAGGGGTACAGATGGTGGGAAGTGGGCAGAAATAAAATCAAAATTGTAATAAAGAACATCGAGTTGAGTGAAAGACGGAACGGAGTTTCCAAGACGATGGCTGATTTGCATCCATGGATCAATAATTGTGCTCGGAACTGGGAGACATCCGATGTGTGTAAGAGCGTGGGCTATTGCAGCGAGACAGACGTTTGCATGAAGAAGATGAATAGATGGCAGATGGGTAGCGGATAGCTGCGGTATCGCAGTCAAAAGAATAGGCCAGTCAGAGGACTTACAGAGTGATGGAAGCATTGCGGCGGCCTTTGCCCATGCATCATACGGAGGCGGGAGAGATTGGAGTGGCTTTGGAGGTAGGAAACCGGTATTGAAAGAGAGAAAGGCTACATCCTGTTGGGAGGGATCTAGACCGGCGAGATAAACATAGGCGGGAGAAAGGACGGCGGAGGAATCTTGGGAAGACATGACATTGGTCGATGGAAGAGAACGCGTATAGAGATGAGCTCATCGGTAAATTTAAAATGGTCGTGTACACTTTCGGATTATAAGTATTGTGGGAAGCATCTTGCCAGTGTCCAATCACCACTGCTGGGGAGGGCTAGTGTCAATATCGGGAGGAGTTGGCTCAGATGTGAATTTTTTTTAATAGCTGACCGTTTGTCCCATGCCATAAACGATAGAGTGATATGACACCAAGCCAGCCCATCAGACACGGTTGGTCGTATCGTGGCGTCTCCCGCCTCAGGTTGCACAAGTTTACAGTACCAAGTTTCGAGGCGAGTCCAGACTCACATCAATATGATAGATAATCGTAGAGGAAATTTTGACGTGAGATGAAACACGACCAAGTGTGCGAGTTCACGCTTCAGTACTACCACTACTATCATACAACGGTATAACTATTTTTGAAAAAGGGGCTAACCAGATCACCGCTTTGCATTCGCCCTGAACAGAACTGACGGTCACAAATGTGACGCTGCCCTCTGTCCGCGCGCTCAACCACCACTCCATCGGAAAACTGATTCACCGACTCTCGATATGCTGAAAGCCACTCATCTCCTCGTTCTTGCATTACTTTCAACAGCCTTGGCATCATCAAGAGATAATCGCATATCCAACTTGCCCAAAGGTTACAACGGCCTAATCGTCACCATCCTAGACGGCAAATCCAACTTGTCTGAACCCAGTCCCTTCGTGCCCAACTGTATTCCACAGTCGTTGCAATGTGACGGCACCTTCTTCTGGGACAATATCGCTCGCATGAACCCGGCCCCCTTCCGAGCAAGTGCAAGACGGTACATGAAGCGAGAATGGGGACTCGATGTAGAGGCACTCCTAGCAGATGGGGCCATTACCGAATCGAACGTTTATGTTGACCCACGCGCAAACTACCGGGTCCATATTGTTTCAGGATTCAATGTTCATCGTAAGGGGTGGCAACTGCATGACCAGGCGTACTTTTATGTGTTGCTCAAAGAAACAACACTGAGCGGAGATTCTGCTTCCGGCATTTCAGTCCCAGCTGGTACTTCTTTTGCATTTGGACAATACTGGATTCAGCAGTCATTTCTACGTGATGGCAAAGTGATTAATACACCCAAGTTCACCAAGTTGTTTTTCCAGTCCAAGGTTCCAATGCAAACATTTACTTCAGCACCCTCTGTATTGCTATGCACGATTACGGAAAGTCCCTGGGGATCTGGTTTGGCTACATTGACAACTTTCTCACAGAATGTTGGTTTCCCAGTTGATACATTCTTCGTGCGAGGTGTCATCACGTTAGACGGAAGCGAGGGTCTGGGTAGGTTTGCTGGAGTGTTCAATGTGTGACAATGACAAATGGGACTGTTAGACTAGGGAAAGTGTTTTACCTTTGCGGGCACTAGACATCAGCCGTGAGCCCGCGGGAATCTGAAGCGCCGATAGAAGATATGTTGTTTCTCAACTAAATCGAGTAGAGTAGCAGCGCAGTTGCCTTTAGTGACGGAAGTGGAGTTGAAGTGGGAATCGCAAAGTTTTTCAATGTGTGAGTAACGTAGTATCCGTGTAGTAGGGGGATAAGAGTACATGCGCCAGCATATTTTTGGACGAATTTATGCACTCGTTTCAGGATCTGTCACTTCACCACTCGTGATTGTTCAATTCAATAAATTTTAGTTACAAGATCAGTCACGTTATCGATAATTGTTGTTCAGCTATTAGCATGAAATTATAAAGAACATCTGAAAGACGAGATTTTTATTAATGAAGGTCTATATTGGCGCCTCGTTTCGCCATTTGGCGGCCAATCTATTCCTTGAGCTCGGATGTTGGATGTTTCATTTTCCATTAGGTGAGTGGCACGTGTCCCATCGAGAAATACCCTGATGAAACCGCATTGCTGGGACAGCAGTCCTCCCTCATATCATCGCCAAATCAAGTTACGCTGCTCAGATCTCATTGTTTCAACTGGCTTCGTTTTTAAACAGAAATGGAAAGCAAAACACACAGGTGACTTCCTTTAGAGAGCTCAACCCCATTTACCTGCCAATCAACAAACCCCCTCTCAAAATCTTGGAATGAAGAAAGTGTCAAACCTCCTCTTTCTTTCATTATTTTCGATATCCGTGGCATCATCAAGAGAAAATCGCATATCCAACTTGCCCAAAGGTTACAATGGTCTAATTGTAACGTTTGTAGACGGCAAGTTCAACTTGTCTGAACCCAGTCCCTTCGTGCCAAATTGTCCGCCACAAGCATTCCAATGTGACGGCACCTTTTTCTGGGACAATATCGCTCGCATGAACCCGGCCCCTTTCCAGGAAAGTGCAAGACGGTACATGAAGCAAGAATGGGGACTCGATGTAGAAGCGCTCCTAGCAGACGAAGCAATATTCGAATCGAACATTTATTTTGACCCACGCACGAACTACCGCGCCCATGTTGTGTCAGGATTCAACGTTCATCGTAAGGGGTGGCAACTGCATGACCAGGCGTACTTTTATGTACTTCTCAGAGATAGAACACTGAATGGAAATTCTGCCTCTGGTATTTCAGTCCCAGCTGGTACTGCTTTTGCGTTTGGACAATACTGGATTCAGCAGTCATTTCTGCGTGATGGCAAAGTGATTAATACAGAGAAGTTCATCAAATTATTCTATGAATCCAGGGTTCCTATTCCACCGCTGACTTCAGCCCCCTCTGTATTCCTATGCACAATCACAGAAAGTCGCTGGGGATCTGGAGTGGCTGCACTGTCGGTGTTCACGGAGAACGTTGGTTTTCCAGTAGACACGTCTTTTCTGCGAGGCGTCATCACGCTAGACGGAAGCGAGGGTCTGGGTAGGTTTGCTGGGGTGTTCAATGTGTGACAATGAGAACGAGGGCTGATAGATTGTGAAGGATTAGCATGGAGCCCAGATCATGGCTATGAATAGAATTAAGAAAATTGATCTTTGCTTTGAAAAAAATGAGCGTTGCGTACTGCCTCTGGGTACCCGTTGCTGTTTACCCGCCGTGATTATAAAATAACCGTTGCGAGATACCGTAGCTTTTCCTCTTGTGCCAGAGTTGCTTTATGAAACTAGCAATAAAATGTAAGTTCAACATCCGTTCGCCTCTGAATATTCGATGTGAGGAATAATTGCACCACTTCGCCATTCTGCAACAGTGACACAAGACTGCATACTACACTAAAGATTCGATGCGAGGAAGAATTGCGCTACATCACCGTCACGTAACTATGACGAAAGACTATATACTGTGTGGTATACAATTCACGTATGGATTTGCAACATCAAAGACATCCTATTTCCATCATTACTGATTTCCTTCCATCTACCAAAGCACCGGTCACTATGAGAGTCATCTTTGCGCTTTCCTTCTTGACGGTAGCCCTTTCGCTCAGAGTCTGTCATCATGTAAGTGCCATCTTGCTCTTCTGCCTCCTCGCTCACTGACCAACAATGCTAACTCCATTTTACTTCTACAGAATGATTTCCATGCTCGATATGAGCAAATCAATAGGTTCAACTCACCCTGCTCCGAGGAAGACGCTGCTGAGGCCAAATGCTTTGGGTCTGCCGCTCGTCTCGCTGCTGTTATGAATGTAAGCATTGCAACATGCGTACCGAATCACTTGCCTTCCAGTCGGATTTTTCATCTAACACCTCCAATCTTCTTCTAATTGCACAGTCTGCCAAGTGTGATGTACGAGTCTTTGCTGGAGATTTCGTGCAGGGTTCTGTCTTCGACACTATTTTCGGCACTCAAATTGCTATTGATACAATCAATGCCATCGGATACGATATTGCCGTCCTGGGAAACCATGAATTTAACAAGGGCCCCAAGCCCGTATATGAGACTGTGTTGAATACACCAAACACATCATGGATTACATCCAACGTTTTCTTCAACGACAGTCCGGAAGGTTTTAAGACGTTCCGAAAGGTGAACGCCTTTGATATCTGCTGGATTGGAGCGCTTACCAAGACTACCGGGGAAATCTCCAGTCCTGGTGATACTGTGCTCATCACTGAACCGCTTCAGGCTCTCAACAATTCCCTGGCTGCATGTGCCCAGACGAACAACGTCATCGCAGTAAATCACATCGGCTACGAGCAGGACATCGAGCTGTGCAAAGCAATTCCTGAACTAGATCTCGTAATTGGCGGACATTCTCACACTGATCTTGCACAAGGTCTGTACCCGACCAAGGTTGAGCGTGAGGATGGTTCAGTGTGCTGGGTTGTAACTGCATTTGCTTTCGGACGTTACCTCGGAGTAGTAGATATTTCATTCGAAGAAGGCGTGTTGCAATTTGGTGGAGACTCGTACCTTCCTATGGACGGCAGACTGCCGTTGGACAGAGACGTTGCCGGGCTTATCGGGAGTTACTTTGTTCGTCTGGGCGAGTCAATCCAGCAGGTTGTCGGTGTGACAACGACGCCTATTGACGGTGATCGAGAATCTTGCCGCACGAGAGAATGTGCGATGGGCAATTTGGTGTGTGACGCAATGCTAGACTTTGCAGGGCCGAAGCAAGGCGCGGTGGCGTGCATTACGAATGGTGGCGGTCTACGCGCATCAATTGATGCAGGAGATGTGGCAATTGAGGAAATTCTGACTGTGCTTCCGTTTGGGAATGTTCACACATTGGTCACACTTCCAGGGTCGACAATCAAAGAGGCGCTCGAGAATGGATTTTTGGCCGTGAGCGACCCTGAAATCACAGGACGGTATCCACAGGTTAGTGGTATGACTGTCGACGTGGACTACACTGCAGCTGCGGGTGATCGTGTGAAGCGGATTGTGATCGGTGGTGAAGATCTGGTAATGGATGAGATTTATAAGATTGTGACCAACAGTTTCCTTGCCAGTGGTGGCGACGGATACGAGTGGAATGGGGCGTTGGAGTTTGAATTCTCAGGACGCGGTTTGGATGTTTTGACTGGCGAATTTCTAGCGGCTAATTCGCCATACACTCCGTTTACGGAAGGGAGGATCAATATCCTTGATATGTGATACAGTACTCTACAGCACTGATATCAATAGGCATCATCTTACGTGTGTTGTGGAGAATACTGTACTGTAGTACGGTACAATCTCTAGTAATTATATCATCTTTCAAACGTGCAACACCATAGCAGATACCCCGGCGTACGTCAAATCGAGGAAACCGTTATTTCGTTTCGCGTCACTTACGATCGACACCTTTTTCAGGCCTGGTCTCACTCATCGTCAGAACTCAGGACAATCCTACCATGGCAGATATTTGCTACCATCATGGACCTTTCGTGCCACAGCACGCATCCAACCTCGCCCTCTCTGCTATTGCGCTTACCACTACCTCCGGCTGATGTGAAAAGCAATCATTCGCACCAGCAAATATGCTTGTCTTGCAATATCGCACTTTTACGATCAGCTCCGGCTACGATTCGGCTCTCTGCTCTTATGAATATATCCGCACTACCAGCCAATATTCATCTACTCCAACAGCACGATCAGGAGTTACCATCAATTCTACTCAACCATCTCATGAGCATAATCTTTTCCTCCAACACAAAACCTGATCAATTTGCAACAAAATTATGTACCTTTACTCAGGCGCTCTCCACTGCTGCTGATGCGCAGCGCAATGGCTTGGTTCACAGGCATCACCTTCTATCCTGCTCTATCGATGCAGCCCTCAGTGAGCAATGCAACACACATACGTCTCTATTATTTCTAATATGCCTTATGTCTGACGGCAAGTTGCTGGACAACCCTCACGCACTCACCCGCATTTTTACTCGAGAACGAAAAGAGCAGCTTTTGCACGTGATCACTGACTTCCTGATCTCTGAAAAGACACTCTACGTTGAACTCATCCCTATCTTACGATATCTTGCAGATTTTGCCATCTGCGAGGGATGCCCAGAAACTGTGTTGCAAGCTATCGAATCGGCACTTCCCCCATACCAAACAGATGACTCCGTAGCTCTGTATATGTCGCTGCTCAAACACTTACTCAATGATGTTTCACACAACCAGAAAGTAATCGAAGCGCTTTTTCAGTCCGAGTCACTTTTCTCAACAATGAGGTATTCCCTCTTGTCGCAACATCCGGATCGTGCTGTAACTGCTGCCGTTATTTCATCCCTTTGTCATGCCGGAATGGCTTCCCGAATGATTCAGGAGGATATCATGGAACACATAATCGAATCTTTGAGGTCCGCAAACGCAGGCAAAAGCTTTATGGAGCATCCTCTTCAAGCCTTGGTTGCCATTTCGGCTGCAGAGCCAGAACTCGTTGCTTCCAAATGGTGCTACTGCTTTGGCGTAATTGTCGAAACCGCTGAACTGGTGCAGGATCGTGTCTCGGAGCGCTTGGTTATCACGATTTTCAGTCATGCCTTTCGACACGCCCCAATTCCTGTGTTTAATTCAAGTTCTGTAAAGAGCTATATCTCATTTTTGCACAAGCTTTCTGCCCAGGCGACAACGGCGAAAAGTACACCTGAAACAGGTGGAATTCCAGTAGTGTCAAAAGCTTCCCTACTACGGGACGGTTTGTCGTCTCTTGTTGAATTTCTCCAAAGGTATAATGTTGATCTAGATACGTCTGAGTCACTGTTACACTTGTGTGATTCCTTGTCTCATGAAGATGCATTGGCAAACGTCGTTTTCAGCTCTCTGATGCGGATTGTTGATGCATTCAAAGCGACAAGTGCAAAGGCACGAAACAAAAGTGAAGAGTGCGTCAAGTATCAGGTCTTTGGAAAACAAATCCTCCATGTGGTTTTTGACTCTTGGAAAGTTGCCTTTGAGAAGTGTTCTGAACGATTTACCAGGAATGATCAACGGAAAGATATATTAGAAACCCTGAAGTGTGCATTGGAGCTTCTGATATCGGTCATATCCCCCTCTTTCTACGCCCTAAACTGCTTCACAAATGAAGACCTAGATCAAATGCAGTGTTGGTGTTGGCGGTTATTCCCTCCGAGAGCATTGTTTGCCTTTGCTGAAGCCTTATCAGGATCAGAAGAAAATTTCAAAGCATCTCTGGACGGAACGATGCAAGATTTTCTGCGTCATATTAGCGTGGGTTTTGACTCAATGGATAAGTTCTTGACAGCGTCAGTGCCATGCAGTGATGAAGAATTTCTGACGGCACTTGCCAGTGCACCATGGGAGTCTCAAGGATCATTTTGTTTTGTTTTGGTTCAAAAGGCTATTATGCTTCGTTTTGTAGACACATTGGCCGAACCCAATGCATTAGCTCAAGCTCTCTTTACAAGGCTGGAAATTGAAACGGCTACAATTGGGAAACGAGAGGTTGATATAATATCAATTGGAAGAGCAGCGGCTTTCCTTTGTTCTGAGTTCGGAATCACATTTCTGGACGACGCACCAATTCTGGAAGAAATCATCAGAGACGCGTCGTTCTGCTTGGAAAACGATAGCGACTTTTTTGTATTCCAAGAAATTGTTTGTGCTGTGCCGTGTAGCGCTAGTGTGCTAGCGTGGGACAAGTTTTGCAACGATTATCGACAGCTTGGAAAAGTGAGAGGCCGAAGGGGAGAGGAAATAGCGAAATTAATTCTAGAAGGCGGGAAGGAGCTGGGATCAGCTTTGATTTCAGAAAGTATTCTATTTGCGATTTCAAGGTCGAAAAACTCAGATGTAATCAGTGAATGTATTGGTGGCTTGTTCATAAGCCATGGTGATAGAGTGAATATGTTTACTGCTCTACAGAAAGCCGGTTTTACAGATGTTCTGTATAATGTAGTGCAACAGCTGCTTTCCAACAAGAAGGAAAAGCATGGCTTGGATAGAAAAGAAGGTCTGGATATCAACCTGGAGTGTGCACGAATTAGTAGCTTGGTTTCGCTCATCCCTGACGAAGGGTTTGTGAAAGCTGCACCGCCCTCTCTTCGAATGGTCCAAGGGGTGTGTAAGTTGTTCATACGAGAATGCGCAATGGATGGAAAACACGAAACACAAATGAAGCTTATTCTGTGTGCGTCCAGATTTCTGGTTTGTGTATTGGATGGAACGAGTGAATTATCAAGCAGAAAGTACGTGATTGAGTGCGGAGTATATGGACAGGCTATCAAAGTTTTCCGCGAGTATAGTCGTGGAAAGGTAGCCGGTTTGCATAAGATGCGAATGGTATCGATGATGATGTGTGTCGTATTTTTGATCGTGCAAGAGGAGAACTTTAGAGAAAGTGGGGATGTGAGTAAGCTTGTTAACGACAGCGAATTTTGGGCAGGATTACTGAGATTCTGTCCATCAGATGAAGTCGGAATCGAAGCGTGCACGGCTGCAAACGCATGTGTACTGTTGGACGTGATGATACAAGCCGCTTGCAAAATTGAAAATGGGGCAGTTAAGGTCAGGGTCAGCGACAGGAATGTTGCATTGTTGTGTAACGCGGGTAGCTCGTTGAACGAATTTCTGCGGGAAGCGGCGCTTGTTGTGCTGAGAAGAATAATGATGCTGGAGGTGGAGCGTTTTTCAGCGAAAAGGTGTTGTTCGCTACATTTGGCTCTGTCGGCGAAGGTCGCTGCGAATTGGAATGAATCACAAGAGAGTGCTATCGAAGAGTTGTACACGCAGATCGCGGTCCAAGCAGGTCATGTGCAGGAAGAGCGGATAACTCGGTCGAGACAGATAAGCGGTACAGATTTGAGGTTTTCGTTCCGGAGTGGCCGTTTGTGTACGGTAATCCAGGTGGCAATTTAGAAAAGCATTGCTGGACACCTACTGCTAGTGACAGAGTGTTCGACGTGCATTGCTGTGATAACCCTGATGTTGCCCGCAAAAGCGTCGGGGGACGACAATTTTATTGGTTAGATGTCAGAGTTTCCAAGTGGTAGCACACGGCTTATCAGGCGCATCCGGCTTATTTTTAGACAACATGTGACGTAACTGTAAAGGAACAGGCATCGTCTCGCTCGAGGGAATCCTGGATTTCTATAACGCGGTTTGCGCTGTGTACTAGATAGACTGCTCATGCATTGCCGTTGTCCACCTTAACGCATTGATTTATCTTGCTTCCGAGCATATTTACGACTGCTTTGCACCATGGGAAATCGGATCTCAAGACAACATGCTTCAACTGATAGACGCATCCAACAGACTCCTCAGGATTCGTTACAGCGAGGACAATGTAGTCCGGAATGCAATGAAACAGACCCTGAAGTTCTTGAAGCTCAAGGCGTTCATTTTCTCGGTCTGCATGGTTTCCAAAGAGACCTGCGTATAGCTGTTCCATTGCTGCAGCTCGCAGCGAACGCTGGTAGACCCACTGCTGCCGCATTATTAGCTCAGATTTATGTGGAGGGTCCTGATGGATGTCCAAGAGATTATCGCCGCGCTCTGGAGCTGAACGAGTTTGCTGCAGCTCGCGGAAATTTTCACGCCATGGAAAATCTTGCTCATATGTTCCAAAGCGGTCTAGGTGTACAAAAGAATCCGGATCGTGCAGTTCAGCTTTATGAACAAGCAATTGAACTCCACAATAGTTATACTGCAATGCATAATCTTGCTCGGATGCTCCACATTGAGCAAGGATTCCCACTAGATGTTCCCCGAGCTGTTGATTTATACCAGCGAGCAATTTCCACCAATGATCATGTACCTTCCATGACAAACCTTGGACTTCTATTGTATCGCGGCGATGGAGGTATCGAAAGAGACTTCGTAAAAGCTGTGGATTTGTTCAATCGTGCTATTGAAAAGGAAAACGATATCCTAGCAATGAGACCTCTCGGCCAAATCCTCAGTTTTGGAGAGGAAGGTGTTCCTGCTGATCCTGATCGTGCGAGAGTGTTGTTGCAGATATATATTGATGATCAAAATGACTCTAATGCTATGTGTGATCTTGCCAGGTTGCTTTTCGAGGGGCCTGATGGTATTGAAAAGGATTCTAGTCAAGCAATTACTCTCCTTGAGAAGGCTGTTCAATTGGAGAATCGCAATGCTATGGAAATCCTCGCTGATATGCTCCTAGGAGATTTCGATGGATCCACAAGATCAGATCCTGAACGGGCTATCAAACTATATCAGACTGCTATAGAAAAAGGTGCTGGTCGGGGAGCAAAAGTGAAACTTGCTGCAAAACTGAGAACAGGAGATACAGGAGTGTTAAAAGATATACCTCAAGCCATTAACCTCTACAAACAAGCTATCGAAGAAGAAAATCTTCCAGTAGACCTCGTTTCGCTGGCACGCCTGTTCCTTGCTGAGGATAGTGGAGAATATCGAAATGTTCTAGAGGCGAAAAAAGTCTTGGAAACATGCCTTGAAAAGCAACAGTACGCACCTGCAATGAACGAGCTCGCGGTACTTCTTGAAAGAGGAGAGTCAGGAGTACAGAAAGATCTTGAACAAGCAAACCGGCTCTTCGCAGACGCAGTAGAACTTGAGATAACGAACCGAGATGTGATAGGGAACAACAACGTGCGCAGGCATTTTGTGTCTGTCAAAGAAAATTACCGTCACGTAGTTGTGTCTACATTACGAGAAGTTTGGATAAGGCCTTGCCAGTGCTTTGTACTGACTCTTGGTGGAGGCGCCCGTGGAAAAACATCTGTTGTTCGAAGTCTTCGTGAACAAGAATTTATTCCTGAACATAATCCTACTGAACTGGCATGTTTAGATCGCTTCCATATAGGTCAAGGAAAACAAAACGACCATGAACTTGAAGAATTAGTTTTCAACTGTGAGTCTTTGCTTGCAAATTTATCAAGGGCAACTTCTGAGGCTATTTCCTCCGTCCATCAAGGTGGTGGAAGGAATGACAGCCACAATAGTATTCAGAGCCTAACGCCGCACCATTCTTTAGTTCCTGCCAGGCCAGGCTCAGTAGAAGCTCACATCTCTACGGGAATCATAACATCCCAGGAAAACATAGTAGAATCTGAAAACGTTCCATCATATGGCACGATTACATCAGATACCGTGCTCCATGAGCAATCAAGCCTGCCCTGGGAGGTACCGACCATATCGGAAAATGAACGTTATAGTGTCATCGAGAGGGCTCGTAGAGCTCTGACAGAGTCTAAATTTCCTCTCCCGAAAGGTGATGCATTGTTACAATGTTGGGACCTTGGTGGACAGAAGGAGTATTTTATGGCTCACTCCTTATTTGTCAAATATGCTAGCGTGATCTTGTTTGTCATTGACTTGGAAAAGTTTTGTGGTGAAAGAAAAATTGAAGAGGTCCAGGAATTATGTCGCTGGATGCAGCTAGCGCATTCCCTTTCGCACAATCCAGCTGCTGTGCGCCCGATTGTTGTGGGTACCCGAAAGGATAAATGTTCCGCAGACGAGCAGGCTGTATGGAATGAGCTGGAGGACCTCATGGTTCCTCACTTAGGGAACGCAGCGTATAACGAGTGGGTGAAAACACCAGATCCAGGAGAAGTTAACCGACAAGTGCGATATGTTGCGATTGAGAACTCCACCGCTGTTTTTCAGCCTGTGGAATCAGGTTTAGAAAAGCTCAAAAGTACAATCAAAGAGGTCGCAGATGAAGTTGTTTCACGAAGAGAAAAAGTACCTGCGCGATGGGTTGCTCTAATAGAGACATTAGAGAAAAAAGATGATGTAATATTTCTAACCAAGTCACATGTTAACGCCTTGGTGGATGGCTTCCCAGCGTTTGACACTGACAAGAATGCACGAGAAATAGACGCAGAAAAAGCCCTAGTGTTTTACCAAGGCCTTGGACGTGTGGTCATATTTAAGAAGCCAGATGGTAATTATTATGTGTTCATGAACCCAAACAAGATAGTTGATTTTGTTCGGCAAGTAACTGGCCCTGAACGCCTCATAAAACGCCGATTAAGAAGAGAAGAAATTGGTTTGTTGCAAGAGAAAGGATTATTAGGATGGCACGGTCTGAAAATACTTTGGAGTCAGCATTCTGAAGAGATCCAGTCTGTCATGCTTGATGTGTTGTGTGAGGTCGATTTAATCCTCCGACTAAGATCACAAACAAATGCAAGTGGAAAATCCGAACTGCTTTTGGGGTTCCCAGCACTTTTACAAAATGGTAACGTACAGGCTTTAGAAGACGGATACGAGAGTATGCCAGATATTCCAGGGATCGCAAATCGTGAAGAAGCGGAGGTGCGCATGATGAGTAAGTTTGATGATTGCTTACCATCAGGTTTGGCCGGCAAGTTTATAGCGCACCTCAGTCGTACAATTGGGAGGGAGAAAACGAAAGCACATTTAGTTCGCGGTGACGCCGTTATGATGGAATTGGAAGGTGCAGCTAATGTACTTGTGGTATTTAACAGTCAAAAGCGACAAGTTTCTTACAAAGTGCGATCACGCGAAGCAATGACTATAGGTTTGGAGTGCTTGAAATCATTGGATAACTTTCTGAATGATATGCAAGTGCCCCGAAAGCATGTACTCCTGTCTGATTGCGTAATGGGTGAGAGAAACTGTAACAGCGGAGATGTTGAATTTGAGTTTGATTCAGACTGGATCCGACAATACAAGAATGGACAGTACCCAGGGGACGGGGTATTTCCTGACATGGATGGGAAATGCTGTTCTTGCAAGAAGCGCTTGAGATTGAGTGACACCAATTATGATCAGTGCCTCTATGATGTTTTTATCAGTCATTCAGGGCTTGAAAAATTCTCGATTGCCTACCCATTGCACGATGAGCTACAGAGAGAGGGGCTACGAGTATTTCTAGATCGGGAAAGGATGCGAGCCACGAGAATGTCGAACCAAGAGCAGCTCGAGTTTGCAATGAAAAGAAGCAAGATGGCAGTCTTTATCATTTCAGAAAATTTCAAGAGTAAATGGCCTATGTGGGAGGCGAAATGGTTTCATAAGGCACATCTCGAAGCAAGGAAGACTGGTGGGCGAGGACAACTTCTTTATCCTATGTTCTATACGCTCTCAATAGATTCTTGTCGAAATGTGAGCGTCGGTGGAGCTGTTGACGAGGAAGGGAAAGCGGCATTGGACTACTTCACAAGACGATCTGGTCTTTGCAATGACGATAAAAAACTGGGTGTGCTATACGGTAAGGATTTCGCGATGAGGGCTGCTGAAAAGATATTGGGCGGGTATGAGGAGGAGTTCATGTGGCGGCGAAGATCACGACTTGGTAATTAGAGTTACCATCAAGTACCAATGAACTGCTGCGTAGTTCCAATATTTATTTGTTAATACTTTCAGAGTCGGCTTTCAGCCATTCTAAAAGTCTCCCAGTGTTTCGCCTGCCGCAGAGCTGTCCGCCTTTGCTCATAAACTTCTCGGCAGCTCGTTTCACGTCAATCGGTCCCAAATCCCCGATTCACGAGCCTTCGTACTTGCTAAACACGACTGTGCTGTTATGTCCTCCAAACCCAAACGAGTTGGAGATACCAACATCAACTTGAAATTCTTGCATGTCATTGGCAACAATGTCCATGTCAACTTCTGGCTCCTGATCAGTTACATTAATCGTTGGGTGGATCTTATCGGTTTGAATTGCCTTGACCGTGGCGACGGCTTCGAGGCCTCCTGCTGCACCGAGCGCATGGCCAATCATGGACTTAGTGGCGTTCATTCTCACATGGCTCACATCACCGTCAAACACACTACGCACCGCCCTGTATTCAGCCAGGTCTCCAGCTGGGGTTGAAGTTGCGTGTGCGTTGATATAGTTCACACGCTCTTTTGGAACACCGGCATCCAGAAGCGCGTTTGAAATACATGCTTTCACACCACTGCCATCTTGTCTTGGTTCAGTCATATGGTGGGCGTCACAACTCTGAGCTCCACCAAGATACTCAGCAATGATTGGTGCTCCACGTGCCAAGGCGTGCTCCAAACTCTCTAGACACAAGATACCGGCACCTTCCCCCATTACAAAACCATCCCGGTTCTTATCCCATGGTCGTGATGCCTGGGTGGGGGCATCATTCCTTGAAGAGAGCGCTCTGCACGCGATAAAACCTCCGAGGCCAACGGGGACAATAGCAGCCTCAGAGCCACCAGCAAGGCAGATGTCGCAGTCACCGCGTCGGATGTGCATGGCAGCATTGTTAATCATGAAATTTCCTGTTGCACACGCAGTAGAAACAGAGTAATTGGGACCCATGAAACCGGTCTCAATTCCAATCATCGCCGAAGCCTAGGATGAGAAAGAACCAATGGGTGAAAATGAGATAGTTAGTAAACCAAGCGTGTCAGGATTGATGCATGTGAAAATACGTTGTGTATGCAGGAGCGAACCATGTTTGTAATCGCGTAGGGGATAAAGAATGGAGACATACGGCTATGACCTCTCGAAATAAGCTTCTCCACACCTTCGGAATAAATGTTGAGGCCTCCCATTCCAGAACCACAGAGAACCCCCGATCTGTGCTTGTTAAGTGATTCGAATGCATCAGAGCCAATTTCAATACCAGCGCTCTCAAGCGCCTTCTTGCCGGCGATAATGGCGTAGGTCAGAAACGGATCAATTCGACGAAGCAATTTGGGATTGATGTAGCCGGACGAATTAACAAGATCGGAGTCAATGGCGGCAGCGAAGTTTGTAGTCCACCCCTCCACATCGAATCTAGTGACCTTCTTAACACCACTGTTACCATCCAATAAATTCTGATAGAAGACATCGGCGTCGGTGCCGAAACATGACACGACACCGGTTCCGGTGACGACGATTCGTTTAACAGTGCCTTGGGAAGTTTCGCGGGTCAATGCAATCATCGTAGGAACATTTTTAGAGACAGATGAGCGATGAGAAGGCGGCAGACGCGATTTGCAGATCGGTGATTCGGCGGTGATCCACGAGCAAGTCGAGAGAGGTTGGGGTGCGCATGGGACAAAGTTGAGCATTGTGCGGGTCATTTGGGTCGTTGATGTGGCTAACGAAGGATTTGGAATGATATCGCGAGGTAATCGGTCTAGGAAGAGATGGATCGGTAATGATTGTGGTGCACGGTGTCGGATTGAACTGAGCTAATGAAGGGTGCGCGGTAGTGGCGCGGTCGGGACAAAAGTTTGAGGTGGGAGCTCAAAATGAGTCTTGTTCTCATAATTACTTTTGTAATTGAGATCAGAAATGACACTGACAAATTGAATTGAATGGAAGCAATTATTTTAATGTGATTAATATTAATCCGCACTGAGAGACATTGCTCAACTTGCTTCAATGGCTTAAAATGACGATGCCCACAGTCATTCGCGTGCCAACCCATGTATCGTTCGCATATGTTCCAACCAACGCATGGGGCAATCTCTATCGAAGTCCTCTTCCACTCCCCGTATTACCGCCACATTTCCTGGCGACCCCGACCATGGAAGTAGGTCAACTAGGCATCGATTTTTCACCAACGCTGCCTTCTGCTGCGCACTAACCAATTCCTCTATTCAATTGTGCAGAAGTTGTCGTGAAACAGACCAACACAGTAAAAGCCCCTAAGCGGAATATTCTGCGCAAGAAAACGAGATGCTTCATGGATATTGAAATAGACGGCGAATCTGCCGGTCGAATCATCTTTGAGCTGCGACCCGATGTTGCTCCACGCGCGTGCGAAAATTTCCGAGCATTGTGTTCAGATCATGAAGAGCTGTCGTACCAAGGCTGCAAGTTTCACAAAATTGTGCCTGAATTCATACTACAAACTGGCGATGTGGAGCTGAAAGGGCAGAAAAAGGAAGGCACAGGCGGTCTGTCCATCTATGGTCGCTCCTTCGCAGACGAAAGCTTGGATCAACTTTCACATGCCGAGTATGGTATTGTGAGCATGGCCAATTCTGGACCACATACTAATAATTCACAGTTTATGATTGTTATAGACCGCAAAGGCGCCGACTGGCTAGATGGCAAACATACGATTATTGGCAAAGTGAGCAGCGATAGCTTTGACACTCTCGAACGCATCGAGGCCTGTGCCGAAGTGTTTGAGAGAGATGAGAAGAAACGTGCACGTATCATCAAGACGTGCATAATTTCGGGTTGCGGCCAGTTGTAGATAGAAGAACCATTTTGTAGCTTGAGGTGTGCGCATGCGAGCCACTAAAGTATGCAGCGCGATGACGACTCGATTGACACGTGCCACGCAAAAGTTTGCCGCCAAATTTGCCGATCTACTGAAAATTATTGCATTTCACGCACAGCAGCAGTGGACCGTACCGCACTACTCGCCAACGACTCAGGTCAGTAGACGCTCCGACACAGGCGACAACACAGCCCCGTTGCGCTTCCCAAGTATAACGACTCGACCCCCATACGTACGGCGCTTCATTCATGCCGCCGTCGTCCACTGAGCTCTAGCTCAATCATGCACAGCCCCGCCGACCACAAGCCCTCCGATTATGACGATCATATTCATCAGTTAGCCCTGCGCGTGCAAAAGCTCCCTTCACATGACGCCCAAGATCAGGGATGGTGGTGCGCCCATCCACGTCTCATGATTCAATTGTTGCCCCTGCTCGCCCTTCCTTTCCAATTCGACTTCCCATCTGCTAGAACTTTTCGCGACGACGTCGCCCAACAGCTCGCCCTCTGTCGCAAATGCACATACAATTATCATCGCGCCGTTTCGCAATGGCAACACTCCACCTCAAAAGACCCTCCAGAGGCATGTGTCACCCAACAAAAACTCACAGCTCTGACAGAGTGGGATGTTACTCGCCTTATCCAGCCTATGACCAAACAAACCACATCCTCCTCCTCCTCTCTTCAACTCGCCCAAGTAGTTGCCGTTAGGAAGAACAGATGTAAGGAAGCTTTTCTAGAAGCATTGCAGTCCCATCGTATTTGCGCTCATCCATTGCTCTCTGCCCAGCTGGCGGAACTATTCAAACGCAGCACCCCTGTGCGAAATAAGGAGGATATGGAACCGTACCTTGAGTTTATCGGTCAAATCCCTGCTGGCCTTCAAACTCTATGTTTTGACAATTCCATTGCCGTGCGTGTGTGGGCAACCCGTGTTGTAGCGACTTTTTCTCGAAAGTTTAGAGCTAACACCCGCGCATTGCACTTTCTCGTGCGTGAAGCAGCTCGCCAAATTTCTATTCAACCTGATGAAATTGTACCTACTGGCGGTTCGGGATTCTTTTCCATGAGAGAAACGAAGGCATTGTGGGAAGGCTTCGGAACTCTCATTTGTTCAATGCAAGATGACTCTGTCCTTCTTTTTGTCGAACGCAACCGTATTAGTGTCCTCGTGAATCCCATATTCCTCTCTTTGCATTCGTCTCAGAACTATATCGTTGCTACAGCTGCGGACTGCCTTTATCGGCTTCTTGGTGCGGTACCCTTTGAACAGTTGTTCGTGGAGGGCGTTATGCCCCTCGATGCCGTTCTTGACATTTTGATCCACTCATTCAAGAAAGACGGAAGGGAGCTTTCAACTATGCACAGATTGCTGGATTTATTCGCACCAGTACTTGCCTCTGCGAAGAAAAGCGGTCAGACGTGTGTGTCTAAACTGTTTCAGAAGTGCTTTGATTTCCTCTATACATACTGTGCCTCAGGCATGTCGGATGGGAAACTCACAATAGTCGGTACTTCTAATGAAGCCGAGACAGAGTTGCTCCGTGCAGTTATGAAAACTGGTACCAGCCTGTTGAACTGGTTTTATTCTCATTGCGCACCCAACCTCCCCTTTGAAGATACCCAAAAGATTGCGACTTTCATTGTTACAGTATTGCGAGAGCATCCTAGTGAACGCAGTTGGGACTTATTGCGTACTGCTCTCTTAACGGATGTGTTCAACATCATACGATGCCTGAAGGACCAGAGTGACGTGAAGGTGATTGGAGATACTTTCCTCACGAAGCGACCATTGAATATTGCTCTTAGACCAGAGGAAGAAACAATTATGGAAAACGTTGTCAACCCTGGCGGTCAAAATGGGAATAAGCGACTCATAACTCCTGTGATGACCTGGGTGAAAGAGCTTTGGAAGCAGATTCGCTTGGGGAAGCATGTGGAAGTCACTGATCAAGCACAGGATATGATGAGCAGGAACCACGAAGAAATGAAGATAATGTTGGACTTACACAGATTGGTTGGCATGGTAGATATCTCTGCCTGTTTGAGTGCTCCTTCGACATCAGCCAATGCCGCTGACCAAAAGACGTTTGACAGAAAGGCCATTCGACAGCTTATATCCGAAGTTCAAGACACAATTTTTGCGCGTCTGATTGCTGCGTGTGAAAGTTCCGGCGAACAAACTTGGTGGCAGCAACTGCCGTTCCATTCTACACACCTTTTGTCAAGTTCTCGAAAAGATGTCGCGAACATGACATTTGAGGCGCTTTTGAAGTCCAAGAAACTGCGAGATGCAAGTTGTGCTGGCTCTCATAGCAAGCTACTTGCGCATGTGCTGAAGAATGACTCTGATGCAGCAGAAATGATGGCGGACGGGTGCGTTTCATGTTTGCGTATGATTGCAGCTCTGGGTTCATCTGTTTCTCTTCGGACGTACCCGTGTTTTCTGCTGTGGTACAGGGTTTTACTCGAGTCTCGCTATGTCACTCTACTGGAGAGCAAGAACAGTCGAGCGTCGAGCTGGGCGCTCGCGCTTATTTTAAATTTCATCACTGCGTGGAAAGTATCTGAACAAATGGCATCTGCGTCCGTATTTGCAGAGGTATGTTGTAGGTTCCTGTCAAATCTACGTGAAGTGTGGAAGCGTTTCTACATGTTGGTTGATCCAGTGGGTGGAAAGGCGATGTCTCAAGTGATGTTGGAAAAGGTCATCATTGGCCTTTTTGGTATGAACGAATTACAAAACCCGATTACGCGTGCCGCTTGGGTGCACACGATCTGCTCAGTTGGTTACACCTGGAAAGACCAGCAAGTTTATCGCACGAAAATGACAAAAATTGTGAGCGAGCATGCCAAGCGACGTAATTTGTTGAGTCTGGAACAGTGCAAAAAATTGGCTGACGCACTCGACCTTCATCAAGTACAGGATGTGTTGAACAAATGGTCTACAGATGAGAGAAACAAGTCATCAATCCCCAAATCCAATTCTGCCAAGCGCGAGACGACCATAGATCAATTTTTTGGCACCAAGAACCCTACCGCCAACTTACAAGCAGAAACAGCTGGCGCATCGAAAAAGTTCTCGACCAAAAGTATTGCTTCTCATACTTCAGGTATGATGAAGCCGGCCCCACAATGGGAGAAAATGCCAAAGCCTCTCCTAAAGCAAAACAGTTTGATGCGAGAACTACGAAATGAAACGCGCAACATGACCAAAAGCGTGCGTCGTACTACAGGTGTCAAGCGGAATCCAAATATCAGAGATAAGAAGGAACCCGAAAAGACAAAATTTCAGATACTAGTGGAACAGCTGAAAGCAGAGAAAGACAGAAGGCTGGCAGAAAGTACATTGGAGGATGGCTTGCCAGGCCAATCATCTGGCTCTGTTCTCCCGCGAATGGCTGCAGACGAAGTTCTGGCACGCTCTGTTCAGAAGAGCGGTCCAGAAAGAACTATGCAAAGAGCTGAGCCAAGAACAAGGAATATTGAAAGAGGGCTGGACGAGAGGTTCATTCTGCCGGCACATCGCCGAGAAATGGAGAGCAGAAGCATAGATCAAGTGCATCGCGCTCTGCTTTCTATGAAAATATCTTCAGAATTTCGTCGCGACAAATTTGGGAAGCTCATTGGCACAGCGCCAAGTCGATTCACAGATGTGGAAGACTATGTACAGCACTGGGAGCCCATCATCATTTCGGAATTTCGGGCAGAAATCCTGCGCTGCGTAGACGAAGAACGTACTTTTGCCGCACAGGAGAGAACTGCTGGTGGGTACAGATCGTGCCGGGCTTTGTTTGAAGTAGAAACGCCAGTTGAAACTGTTGGGCATGTTCAAAACTTGACACTGCGTGATGCGAACGAGAAACCAAACGGTTATGTACAAAGTGGTTTGCAGTCTCGAGACAATGACTTCTCCGTTGGTAACCTCCAATCATTGGATCTATTGCTGCTTGAGATTGCCCCAGCAAGACCAGAAACTGGCGAGGATGGGGGTGAAAATATGTCATATTCCCTCGGTTTAGTGTCTTCTACTGCGCGCAAGAAAGGTGTGCTTTCCGTCAAAGTTAATGTTGCCTTCGAAGGACTCAGTGTTGTTCCTGGCAAAGGACGCCAAGTACGAGTTAGCAAGTTGACTAGCCTTTCCACATTTCAACGCCAAATTGATGGTTTGTGGTCTGCAACTGCCTTCCCAAATGAGATTCTTTGGATATTACTAGATCCCAAGGAAGGATGGAGGGTTAGTAAATATGTCAGGGAATACGTTCGTGCTCCTATCGCAAGATACATAGAGCCACAACTTGGTTTCATTGAGCGAATGCGAAAAAACGAGACGCTGAATGGAAGCCAATCAGATGCTGTGGAAGAGGTTATCCGAGCTTGCGCGCCACTATTTAAGCGGCAACATAAACGAGCTGATCAAATTGAGAGCCGTGTGCATAGCAGCATCACGCTTGTGCAGGGACCACCGGGTACTGGAAAGACATCAACAATCGTTGCCATGTTGTCGACATTACTGTTTCAGACAATGGAAATTTCGAAATGGCGAAAGGCGAGAATCGCTACAGAGAATGGTCCGGTCATAGTTCGTCTTGCTCCTATCCGCATTTTGGTTTGTGCGCCGTCTAACGCCGCGGTAGACGAGCTCATGCTTCGAGTGATGGAAAAGGGATTGTTGACGTCTTCAGGAGCCTATGCTGTTCCCCGCCTTGTACGTGTCGGTGGCGGGACTACTCTGGAAACTATAAAAAAGTTGGAGTTGAACGCATTAGCTGATATAGAAGCCAAAAATGACCGAGCTGTGGGAGACTCAAGCCAAGTGCTCAGAAACTGCTTCACTGAGCTTTCTGATTTGAACACTAAAATCAGTGCTGCGGATAAAGAAAGGAAAAAGCTGATTGGGAAACATGGAGCTGAAGCCTCTCTGCAGGAAGGTGCAAATGAATCAGCCGGTGGAAAGCGCTTCCGAGAGCTGACTACGCTGCTTACGACACTTCATGATCGAAAGAGACAAGTAAATGCTACCTTGAATCAGGAACGAGTGACTTCGAGAGAGGACGAAGATGCCCGGAAGCAAGAAAGCTCAAGAATCAAGTGTACCATCCTCAATTCCTCTAGCATTGTATTTTGTACTTTGAACTCGGCTGGTAATGAAGTTTTCAAGAAGTTGAGTGCCGAATTTGATGTGATCGTGGTCGATGAGTCGGCCCAGTGCGGAGAGCCGGAAGCTCTAATACCAATCTCGAATGCATGTGGTGACGCTAAAAGGTCTTCTCATGTAGTATTGGTCGGTGATCCGAAACAGCTTCCAGCAACAGTGATTTCTACGATTCCCGAAGTGAAAGCAGCTCTTGGAAAGTCGCTTTTTGAAAGGGTTAACGAAGAACCTCAAAGTGATCTTCACATACTAACCACTCAATATCGCATGCACCCGGACATATGTGCATTCCCCAACAATCATTTCTACGACGGACAATTGGCGAATGGCCCAAACTTGAACACCGAAGCTAGCTATCAATCGTTTCATGATGATCCGACGAAGCGCTTTGGACCTCTTTCGTTCTTAGATACGTCCCAGTGTCGTGGTACACATGAAATCCGTGGGTCTGGAGGATCATTGTATAATCGAGGGGAGGCTCAACTGATTACTGCTGCTGTTATTTCTCTAATTCGCCTGTACGGATCGAATGGAGAGCTGAACGGCAAAATTGTCATTCTGAGTCCGTACAGACAGCAAGTCTCAATCTTGAAGAAAATGGTGAATGAAAAGGTTGAACTGTTCACAGCCAACGTTGAAGTTAGCACAATTGATGGGATCCAGGGAAGAGAAAAGTCTGTCGTCCTATTGAGCACAGTGCGAAACAGCAATGGCAATGGCAGTGGAATTGGATTTGTAGATGACAGTCGTAGGATGAATGTCGCAATCACAAGAGCTAAGCACTCTCTGATTATTGTTGGCCATGGTAACACCCTTGGCCGACACTCCGAACTATGGTCATCCCTCCTTACTCACTGTAAGAGGAGCAATACGATTTATTCGATTCGCGACCCCATCACATTCTTCCCTGAATCTCGACCGGGTTTGACGGTCAAACCAGCTCAACGAATATCTCCATCATATGGAATACAAAAATATAAGAGTGAACCAGTGGCTGTGGCACCTCATGGGAAGAAACAACCTCGTGAGGAACCTCGTACGAACAACCCAACTCTGCAAGGTAATGAAGTTCCCCGAGAAGTATCACAAGCACCAAAACCTGTATTACGCAGTGTTATTCCATCGTCGCAGGCCAACTATCCCACTAGAATTCCACAAGAAAACACCCAGGAGTATTCTATTGCGCCGCCAGAGGGAAAGTATTCCACAGTGTCTCCTTCCGAAAATGAAGCCCGGTCAGATGTCGACCGTTTTCACAATGGATCGGAGAGGAGAATACCATTAGACTATGGAAACGAGGACCCTCAAGCTAACTTCAATCCTGGTCGAAAAGGGGCGAACAAAAAGCGTCGCGTTCGTCGCCGTAGAGTACCGCCAGATGGGAAGCAGCAGAGAAACCCAGCTTTCGAATCAATGCCACCACCGCGCCGAGATTCTCCATCATATGGAAGACCGGGACCATCTGCAGCCTCCCCCAGAGGTTATGTGCCGCTGCCTGGCGATCACAATCATTCAAGGGCACCACGATTTTCCGTACAGCCTTCACCCACGGGAAAGAATTTTGACCAGATGCAGCAACAGAATTTACCTCAAAGCAGTAATCGCGCACCTCCAGCGAATCATTCTGCACAACCCCGACAAGGTACACAGGCCAAGTCGCGAAACTTCAATCGACAAAGAGCACCACCAAATCATGCTATTCCCCCTCAGAGGTTCCCCGAGCGTCGCCAAGCATCGTTCGGAAAAGCGGAAAGGGCAGAGGAACGTGAACGCCTTCTTACACATCACAGAAACAACAACAAACGGCCGCGACAAGAGGCAAACAATACAGAGCAGCGATTTGGGAATGGAGGACGTACACACCATGGGAAACGAAACGGAAAAAAACGAAAAGTTGACAATGGCGCAAGGTCCCGGCCCACCCAGGCCTTCTCCCTTACACAATCGCAGCAACAATTCCGCGAGACACGTGAAAGGGTGAAGCGGGCGTCTAACCCCTAATAAGATATCTTATCAGAACGGCTACACGGCTGTCTTGCGCCGCATTAAACTGTACATTAGCTAACTTCAACGCTACATCTGAACAACTAGTTTGGGATCTAGCGACTACCCATCCAACTTACATGATATTGTAAATAGCTCCGATTTCTGGGCGTGAACTCCCTGATACTTCACAGCAATTTCGTCTACTATACATTGAAATGTCTTGGCTTTTCAGTTCGAACCAGCGGAGGAGCTATCGCTCTCTGCAACACGGAGTAGCGCAGGAGCAGACCGCGGCGACTGACGACCAAGTAGTGCAGACGGACTGTAGTCCAAGAGCGCAGAGGGACTGCAATCAAGAGGGCGAACATCTTCACAATCAAACATTTCCAAGGCATGTCTTGCACGTCCCTGCACCTCTACATGAGGATCATTAACAAGTGATCTTAATCTTCCTTCAAATCCAAGTTCACGAAGGCGACTTATCCTCCACTCGTATCCAGAACTCTTGGGAGCATGTTGCTCCTCTTCTTGTGCAACTGACATTTCTGCATCTTGATCTGTTGTTGTGCTACTCTCCACTTGCTGATCTTCATGACCGGTAGGCGATGCACTGCCTGTGCCCATGTCCGTATCCAATGAATAGTCATTCTGCTGTGAACTTCCCGGAGAAGAGCCATCGTGGTCTGTTGAGTCTGATATTTCAAGTTCAGCACGATCCACGGGTGAGGACGGTAGAGGCAAATGCTGCCTCTGGAGCAGGTCAAGCCTATTCAGGGCTGTTCTACCCGACGTGCGATGTCGTTGTCTCATCAACCCGACAGGTCTTCTCGATGATACAGGTCTACCCCTACACGACAAATTAGTAGCACACCAAATAGCTGCAATACGTGCTCGTTCATTCTCATGTGAGGTCCACTGTAGAATCAACTTTGGGATATCAGATTTCATTAAACATGCCTTGTGCGCTTCCGTTCCAGCGGCGATATTGCATACAGCATACAAAGCTTGCTCCGCTATCTCCGAGTTTTCACGATCAAGCTTCAAAGCACTGGAGAGCAATGAAATCAGCCGATCCCCTGTCGCTGCGAACAGCGCATCCAATTGCTCATTATGTACTTCATCTGAACTTGGATATGCGAGGTTGCGCACGATGGTCATCGCAAGTTCTCGAACTCGTGCGTGCTCATTGACACATAACGAAAGCAAATTATCGTAACCCAAAACGGACATAACAGCATTCTTTGTAACGGAATTAGCTCCAAACAAAAGGTTCCTCAAAGCCCACATTGCATTCTTTCGTACTTCATCATCGTCCGATTGCAACAAGTTGACCAATTTTTCGATGCCACCGGCGGAAAGAATTGCACCACGAACAAGGGAGAATCCAAGGATAAGATTGCATACGGCCGCACTCGCACAACGCTTAATATCAATATTATCTGAACTGAGCAATGCAAGTAGTCTTGTCGCGATTGAATCACTCCTAATGTCCCGTTTCACAATCGTGACACTTTTGCTGAGGGAGTGAAGACATTTCATGGATGCCAGAACTACTTGTGAATCGAAAGAAGACATGCTTTTAACGATACTGGGTAGTATTTGCTGGTCAATTAGCTTCTCCCGCGCTTCGTCGAATTGACTGCATATGGCAGCGAGCGCAGTGAAGGCACTGGTCTGTAGGGCGGATTGATGCTTGGCACAGTCTGATGCGTAGGGCTGGTCACGCATAAAATAGTCGTTGGTTTGCGACACAGTGGAAAGGTGGGTATGGGTGCTTTGGTTCGCACTTTGAGTAACTGAAGGCCCTTTGACAATTGTGGCAAGCTGAGGAATTGCAGAAGCCTCTGTTGCTATCCGCTGCAGAGACTCAGTAATCTGCACGAGGTCAGCCAGCGTATATGCAGTCGCAATCTGCGAAGACACATCCTCGGCGTGTAACAATTCCACCAGTGCTGTTGCAACAATCGCGTCCACACCGGACGGCAGTTGCGCGGCTGAATGAAATATGGTGAGAAGATGGCAGGCGGCCAATCGAAGTGTGTGCACAGAGCTACGGGTAAGCGGAAGGAGAAGAGGTGTGAGGTTGTGTGTCTGTGTGAGAACATGAGTGAGCGCATGATCGAGGGCAGCGAGGGCGGAAAGCGCGTTGAGACATGCTTCCACACATCTTTCATGATTAGTCCTGTGCAGTAATGCAACAAGAGCTGGAATAGCACCAGCGTGATTGAACACACGCGAATGGTCTATGGTTTGGCACGACTTGGAAATGATGACGGCACAAACTTCGGCAATGCCATCATCATCAGCTGCGATAAGTTGAACGAGACGTGTAGCGACGCGCGAGGTAACTACCTGTGGAGAAATTTGGTCGATTTGAACGGAGGGCGAACATAGGATGAGCTTGAGTGCACGCACAGCTGCACTTACGGGGCGTTGGTCGTCGGAGAAGAGTGTTGACAAGATTGTGGGCACGACCGAGGCGTATGCATCTTGAGGAAAGTAGACAGCTAATGAGCCGATTGCAGCGACGGCTTGTTCGGTTAGTTTAGGATGGTTTGAAGGGGAAGCGGCGGCGAGCAGGGCTGGCAATGCTCCCAGGCTGAGGTAGAGACGCTTGTTGGTCGGATTGCCGACCACGGCGTTCTTCACATGACGTGCTGCTTCTATTCGCTCGTCTGCATGTTGAAGAGCTTGCAGCGCGGCGACTGCGGTGCAGGTGGAGGCTTGCGCTGGCATGGAGCAAGTTGGTGCTGAGGTGAAGGACGGCTAACGAGTTTTGACTTGGTCGTGTTGAGTGCAAGTGTCACTGTTGCGTTGGAGCGGCAGTAATATTCAATTTTTCATTTACAGTGTAATGCATTGATACGTGTACACGTGAAGTACGCAGAGCCGCACAGAAATGTGAATAAGCGATGGTGTCGTATGTTGAAGAACGTCATCTCTCGCTACACATACAATCATTCAATGAAAACGCACAGTGTTGCAACGATTGCATTGCCTCTTAACACGCGTTGAAACTGTCCACCACTCAGCTACACTTCATCCTCCACCACTAACACCAAGTCCGACAATGACCAGCAGCACTGCCGCTTCCCCAATTCAAACGGACGACGATGACATATTACTCGCATCACTCTCAACTCTGATAGTATCCAACCCGCACACATGTACCATTTGCGTCGACACATGTGACCCATCTATGCGTGCAATAATCCCTGCATGCGACCACACATTCTGCCTCTCCTGTCTACTATCCTGGGCGTCCGTTCGTGCCGTTTGTCCAAACTGCAAGTCGTCATTCTCCAATCTACTCGTTCATCGCGACCTCACCGGCGCCATAGCACCAGGACCGGCCACTGCCACTGGCGAACCGCCCTGGATTCTCGAAAGTCTACCGCTCCTTCGACGCGCCACATGGGTTCATCTGCGTGAAGTGATGCCGCCGTTGCATGACGCCCAGTCGCTATTTACGCTGCCGTCATACCGCTCTGAACCGCACGTTACGGCCTCGTCCGCGCCGCACTATCTGAACGAGGAGGTGGAGGATGAGCTCGAGAATCAGTTTTGGGAAGAGGAAGAAATGCAGTATAGACAGTTGTCGGGTCGTGTAATGTCTAACCGTCGATACGGCTCTAACGGATACATCTCGGCTGGTAGGATGCGCGCTACGGCACGTGTGCCAGGGAAGAATAGTCAGGCAGGTGCAGCAAGTTCGTCTGCGCAAACGAGGAAGAATAGTGGGCAGCAAACGGCGTCGACAGGTCGGAAGAAGAAATTGAAGAAGAAATCTCGCGCAGGAATTGCAGCGGCAAAGGCAGCTGCGGCCAGCGCTGAACAAGCGGAGGATAAGACTACGGCTGGTGCAGGTTCTAGCGATATGGCCGAGACGAGCTAGAGAGTTTGTAAGATATTGACCATAGCCACGGAAAGTGTGTATAGTAGTACTATTCGAAGGAGTGAATCTGAATGTCTTAAAGTGGCTATGAGAGCGTTGAGGTGGAGCACTAAATACATCCAATTAGATACCAGTTTGAAATATCAGCTGTCGCTGCCAGCAGATGTGTGCCACACATTGCGTAGTTACGTCATATTTTTTTGTCATTTCACGCCTTTAGCTTCTTCCGCAAAACATATTCTTTTCCGTGGACGCTGCAGTCGCGCACGTTAGAGAAATGTTGTCAACTTGCATCAACTTGACTGCGGGCACTTACCTTTTCAAGTGGCGCTCGAGATTGAAAGACTTTGCGAATGGTGTACGACAACAATTCACAACACAGAGGAAGCTCGCTCTCCGCTCTCCATGGCATTCTCGTTCATGCGTCTGATACAGATACGAGTACAGTAGGTCAGAGACAGCACTTTGGCTGCTTCACAATTATTCTGTATATAATCATACCAATATCTCGCTCAGCGTCTGGCATTCAACATGACACCCTGAAATTTTGCAGTGATTCGGACGAGTGCTATTGTAAAACGACTGGATAAGTTGCACATCACGAGATGATATCGGTAGTAGACAGGGACATGTCTTTGCAGGCAGATTGCGCAAATCCCGAAATACCGTTGCAACGCGATTGCGACTCCCACCATCGTTCTCCTCCTCGCGGAGGCAAAAGAGCAGACTCTTCAGAGACTTACTCGAAGAGTCTGCAATTTTCTGCCCTGCAAGCTTACACGGGAATGAGTGAGCCGCCATAACGTTCTCTACCACAACAGAGGGAAACATATGCTCGTTCTAGACTACCATAGATATTTATAGAGGCACCAAGTAGAATCCCTCGCTCTGCAAACAAACAGTAGCCTCGTGTGTTGAGAAGAAATCGGAGCACTACTCTGTGTTACGGTGAAACACCATTTCTCAAGGAATAACAAACATCACGTCAACAATTTGCAATACCAATGAAATGGTAAAGCGAACGTCTACTCAAAATTCATTACTCGTACTCGTCATTTCTGCTCCGTCCCTCCCCATCTCAAACAATCGCACCAATTGCGCGACCGAGACATTACTAAATGCAGGATGGGAATCAGCAGAAAAGTAGAATTGCGTTATAGAAAATCATACGCAGTGTGATCAGCCGCATCGGAGCGAATTACTGGATAAACGTACCTCTCAGAAGCGTACAAAATTTGTACCGTCTTAGGTGCGATGAATTTATGAAAAATTCACGTACGCTCTGAATTATGAGCACACGTTTTACACTTGTCGCAGAATGTTTTTTCGTTCCCAACAGAACCATCCACCTCCTCGCATTCGCTGGTGACAATCCCGCTGTGCACCAGCAGTACAATGGATGACAAGATCATCGACGGCAAGCAAATCGCCGCTCAAATCCGTGCGGAGATCAAGACAGACGTCGAGGCGCTCATAGATGTAACGCCTGGGCTTGCCACGCTTCTCGTCGGTGATCGTAAGGATTCGCAGACCTACGTGCGCATGAAGACCAAAGCGTGCGAAGAATGTGGCATCAAGTCCATGAGCCGCGTCCTACCCGCGGACGCATCCGAGCAGCAGGTTCTAGAGGCTGTCCAGGCGTTCAATGCAAATGAATCTGTGCATGGCATTCTCGTCCAGTTGCCGTTGCCTGATCACATCAACGAGGAGAGAGTTCTTGCGGAGATATCAATTGAGAAGGATGTGGATGGTTTCCATCCATTGAATATTGGAAAACTGGCCATGAAGGGCTACAAACCGCTGTTCACGCCGTGTACGCCCAGAGGCTGTATTGAACTTTTGAAGCGCAGTGGTATAGAGATTAGTGATACGCAAGCTGTTGTGGTTGGTCGCAGTAATATTGTGGGACTTCCGGTCAGTCTTTTGTTAATGAAGGAGAATGCGACGGTGACGATTGCACATTCACGTACTGTAGATTTGCCCAGTGTGGTCAGAAGAGCTGATATTGTTATTGCAGCTGCGGGGAAACTAGAGATGATCAAAGGGGACTGGTTGAAACCGGGCTGTGTTGTCATTGATGTTGGTGTCAATGCAAAGAATGATGAGTCGAAGAAAATGGGATATAGATTAGTCGGTGATGTAGACTTTGAAGATTGTAAGAAGGTTGCGAGTAAGATCACTCCTGTTCCAGGAGGTGTGGGTCCGATGACAATCGCAATGCTTTTGCGCAACTGCACTGAAGCTGCGGCTAGATCACAAGCTAGTTAGTGCTCGTCGTGAAGATCAATTTCGTTCTCGCACTATGCGCAACTGTTGAATTGTGCCAGAGTAACACTGCAAATTTGACAAAGCATAGATTCATCAAGCTCACAGTTTCAATCGTAACTATTGATAGACCTAGCAATTAAGATGTGTAAGTGGAAAGACTTTTAGAGAAGGTAAAAGTTATACTGTACCATTCCATATATAAAATATATGTCTTACAGCTGTGGGATCACAAATTTTATGCTTTCACGACACAACTCGTTTGAATTGCACCAAACCCGAATACGTTTGATCACACATTGCTATGTACAAAGTCTGTGCGCAAGGGGTGAGAGCAATTCCAGCAATTTCACCAAACAGATCAATAAGCTGACATGAATCGCACTGTCCATTGTTCACGTCAAACAGATGAACAAAGTCGGTTGTCTCAGCCATAGCCAAAAATCGACCGCACGAAGAGAACCGTAGCGAACGTACAGCGCCTGAATGCGCACTGAGCACATTAACAGGTTGCGACATGTTTCGAACGTCCCACACCCGACATGTACGATCCTGTGAACCGGTGGCAAACAGACGACCATCTGGATGCCATCCGGTTGCAAATGAGCTGTTTCTATGTGCGTGAAGATCGGCGATTTTATCACCATTCTGTCCGTCGACGACATGAATTGGATAATCGTCTGATGCAACCGCGACGATTTTACCACCAGGCTGTCGGGCTGCATGGTTCACTGCTGTCGGAAACTGGAAGCAAGATAGCTGTTCGAATGTCGATAGATCGAAACATCGTAGTGTACAGTCATTACTGCTGGTGATGATACTGTTTTCAAATATGTCAATGGCATTCATGATCGCATTTTGTTCTTCTGAAATATGTCCATCGTGGACAATAAGATCTTTGTTGAGATTTTTCACCACCATTTCTCCATTAAACCCGCCCGCAATAACGAGTCCGTGCTTGACGACCATTGTCGAAATAATCCGTCCTCGCAGATGAGCAGCACCACGATCGCGACTACTGTTAAAATCCAGTACATACTTCTTGGTTTGATTGATGCCATCCCAATGGACAACGGCAGCATCTTGCGCGACGAACACATCATTGTTCGATGTAGCCCATGCTAGATTACGAAGCTGAAAATGGGAAATGTGGCATTTCACGCCGCGCATGTTTTTGGAAAAGTCGAAAAAGCGCGCGGCGGATCTTGAAACGATCGATGAATGACGGTTGCTTGGAGCGAGCGCTCGGGAACGTGTAGCACGATAATCGGCTCGTTTGAATGGCATCGAATACCAGGGAATCCCCTGCATATCAATGCCGTTGGCCACATCTTCTGCTGTGATGTCTGTGTCTGGATGGTGCGTGTGTGGGACGGATACTGCAAGTGGGACGAACATGGAGTGACTGATGGAAAGCCCAATAGTCTGGATTCTATGTTTGGCTTGATTTGATTATAAAGGTAAGATGAAGAGCAACAACCCTAATTAAAGTAGACGCACGCAATTGCTGCATGAAGGGATGGTGGCGAGGTACACATCTTGTCGACAAGTTGAATTTTGCGAACGATTGGGTGAATGGAAAGCGACACGTGGCTGATTACATCTGAATCAGCACTTGTCAGTTTCCAAGTGGTGGTCATGATGGTTTATGTGTTCCGCATGTCATCCATCCAATCCCTTTCTGATCGGTGACGAGTGTCGCTTTGCAACCTCAAAGGTGCACCCAGATTGTAGATGAGGGTACCTCATCTCCGCCGTTCACTTCTGCCGTCCCGTTTCGCGCGTAAAAACGCCAGCCATGCATTCCAGATTGCCAACAATAATATCAACATGATGTGTAAAGCGATAACTGTGCACAATGCAGCTATGATTTCTTGGCGATATCATTGAACACTAGCGCAGTGCCACACAGCTTCCATGGTCCACAGGTCCCAGAAGAAAGGTCCGGGTCCGGTTGCTCTAGATTGTTGCGCACACGTGTAGAACAATATGCTGGGAGGGGATAGGGAGAGAATGGCCTACTGTATCCTCGTGCGCATATGAGGCACCACACCGGATTGCGGTAAAACCCTTCATTCAAACGGGTAAATGCTGTATGTGGAAAATTATAGTCCTCCGCGGTATCTATACGTTATTTCGTCCGTCTAAAGGCTGTCCGTAATGTGATGCGGGTACGATTTTTTTTGTCATATCTTTCATCTCCCAGCTCCTTACCCTGTACTCTAGCCAAGTATCGGTCCTCAATTCCGCCACGACGCGAAGCGCTCTTTCGCAACCGGCAGAAGACCCACCAGCGCGTGAACAGCATACTTCCATCAACTCGCCTTTCAAAAAACGACCAAGCATTTCGAACATGTTGGGTCAAACTCTACAGCTCATTCCGTTTGTCGCACTCTCGTAAAAGTCCCCCGCTTTCATAACCATACTCCGTTTAATCGCTTTCACTGCCACCCAGTACGTCGCAATACAACCTACTCGACTATCCGTCCTCCGGTAGCTTTCTTCAACCTTTCCGTCTCCTCCTCACTAAGCTTGGTATCCAGTCCACCATCTTCAAGCGTCTGCAGTAAACTCCTCACCAGCTCATCATCGTACCCCGTGAGCATCCGTGTGTACATTGACGCCGTGAATCCTCCATCATTCCGGTGGTGAACATCCGCACCATGCTCGATCAGATACTTGACCATCCCAATTCTTGCGCGCCCACATGCCGCCAATAACGGCGATTGGTTCTGCTTGTTCACCCATTTCGTATTCACGTCCACCCCCTCCCCTTCAATACACCAGATAAACTTCTCCCAATCGTCGTACCGAACCGCCGTCAACAAGTCTATCTGCGCATCTCCCACATACGTCGGCGACATAAACGATAACGGCTCCACGTACGCTGGTTGCACCCATGTTTTAATCACTGCCGAGAACAAAAATGATAGTGACCCCGGTACAGCTGCTACATGCACCGTTTGCACAGCCCTCACATCCTCGTCTTGTACCAAACGCTCCTCTCCTCCAATTAGTCCCCATCCCATCCCCGTATCCGACGCTCCCACTGCAGGTCCTCCATACGCCACAATTCCCTCTCCTGCCTCCCCGAGTGCCTCACGCACCTCTTGCACTCCCGCCCCCGGACTCGATGAGAATACCATTATCGTACACGCATCAGCACCGCTCAACTTACTCACTGCGTCCGCGGCAGCCTTGCTCGCTGCACGTCGAGCCGCCATGGCCATGCCAGCGTCTCCGGCAGCTTCTTCCACCGCCTCGGAGGAACTAGACACTGCAATTCCACCCGGCGAGTCCGACCGCAGTAGCAACACCTCAATGGTTCCAACTGAGTCCTTTTTATTCACCGAGCGTCCTATGACAAACATGGAAGGGATGGAATCATAGAGGGCATCGGTGACAGGTGAGGGGTCTACATCGAGAGAAATTGTGACGTGGCATAGTTGTGGTGGAGCGTCGAGGTTTTGTGAGGCCGTTTGGAGTGCTGCGAGGGCGGCGTCGGCGGGGGAGGGGAAATTGGAGGTAAGAGTGCGAGCAGTAGCGAGGGAAATGGGGGCGCCTTGTGTACCGAGGGATCTTGACTTTGAATCGAAGAAAGCGTCTAGGTTAGGGGGGCCGTCTGCATCTGGTCGCTGAATCATAGCTGGGGCGGGGGGTGAAACGGGGCGACATTTGCGAAGTGGACATTTGGTTAACAAGGACGAGCGACCTGTCTGAACGCGGAGGGGGAGTTGGGGTGTAATGAAGGCGCAAGTAGCCATGATGGACGAATAGAGGTGATTCGACAGTTGGGGGAGGTTACGAAAGATGGTTCGACTGCATTTACACTGGTTGTATGCTGTTGTGGGGTAGTAGGGTATTTGAGATTTGCGATGGCAACGAATGAGCTTGACTTTCTTCGGAGTGACCATTTGTGCTGTATTTGTGGTATCACTTACACGTGCATATCTAACATAATTGTCCGTAAAAATGCCTTTTACGCCTGACTCGAGAAGAAAAATTGGAAACTATACAATATTCATATTTTCTTCCCATTCTGTTGACTTGACGAGTAATAATTGACATAAATCGTTGATTACAAGAAAATTTGTTTGGTTTTTTCATATTTCATATATCGCAAGTCTTCGGACCATTGCAACCCGAAATGGTGATGACCGATGGGCCCATCAAATTATACTCGATGCTCCGCCCCATGAGTTTCTCAAGTTCACACTTCCCAGCGCCATCGGGCAGGCACCAAGGTAATAGCGCACAACATAGCACATGTGACAAGTTCGATACAAATGTAAAACATATCATGCCTTTTTGAGATTCCATCATCATCCAATGTTCACCTATTTCTCTCTCCAGTTCACACCAGAACTGCGAAAGCTTTATTGCTGATCGTTTCCTGAGACACAGTACTGCACATCTCATGGTGACACTCGCTACTTCTGCGTCCCAAGAACCACTCCATGATTCCGAGGCCGAAATTACCGCAGAGCATGCCGCAAATGGCACAGATATTCAGGGTATCCCGTGGGGGTCGCTCACGTTTTCTCGCGAGGATTATCGCGCTACTCGCCTCCGCGAACATAGTCGTCGAGATTCACAGGAATCTATCGAGGGCCTCCGTGACCTTGTGAAGGAACCGCGCAAGGGTGCTCGTTTCTACAACTTTTTCAGGAACACGCGTCGTGTGAAATGTACTATTGTGCATTTTCAGCTGCGAAATCTAGCGTGGGCTACTTCTAAACACGATGTGTTCGTTATGCATGACGCGGCGGTTGTGCACTGGGACGCCGCGGCCAAGCGGAAGAACCAGGTGTTGGACCTGAGTGGCTCGAGTACAGCTGTCGCCAGTGGACTTGGAATGGTACAGATATCCACAATGATTGCGAAGAACGAGCTCGTGATTGCTGGTGGATTCTATGGGGAAATGGTTGCGAAGAATCTCAAGTCGGGTACCATTATACACAACAAGCGGATTACGTATGACGAGAACGCGATCACCAATGCGATTGACATATTTGAGAACAGCATTATGACGAGCAACAACGACTGCTACGTGCGTTGTTTCGACATGTCGACGTTCAAGCAGCGGGCATCGTTTCAGTTTTCGTCTGCGGTGAACCATGCGACGCGGCAACCGGAAGGAAAGATGGTTGCAGTTGCGGGAGACGAGAACCAAATCCAGGTGATTGATGGGGACAGCGGTGACCGGATTGCACAATTACACGGGCATGAGCACTACTCGTTTGCGACGGGGTGGCATCCGGGAGGGCGGATGTTTGCAACGGGATCGCAGGATCGGACATGTCGGGTGTGGGATGTGCGAAATATGTCGCGGTCACTGAGTGTGCTGGGTGCGCATACGGGTGCGGTGCGGTCGTTGAGATTTTCGTCGTGCGGGCGATTCTTGGTGATTGCGGAGCCGTTGGACTTTGTGCACATATTTGATGTGAATCGGGGAGAGTTTGATACGTGCCAAGAGGTGGATCTGTTTGGGGAGATTGCCGGCATTGCTCTGACACCGAGTGCGGAGGCGTTGTACATTGCGGTGAGTGATCGGACGTATTCGAGTTTGATTGAGTACGAACTAAGCACAGGTTCATGAGGTCTGAGATGTTGATTTTGAGGGTTTAGTTTACGCTTGAAATATATTGCATAAAGTAATTTTTAAAACTGCAGGAATTCGAAAAAAATAAAAAAGTTTAAGAACAAGAAATGGATCCTTTAATTTGGACGTACCAGCTACCATATCGTTAACTTGAGTTAGTGTAAGGAATTACCCCCTTTTAAAAGGGCAAACTTTATCCAACTCTAAGTCTCCCATACCTTCCTCCAAAATACTGCGTACTTAGTCTGGCTAGGGAATCTTGAAAAAACGACCCTGTTGATCCCGTAGCCGCCTAAGCCTTGACTTAAGTGGTTCTGCCACTTTTCCTTCTTGATCCATCACCAGGCCTGGCTGCACGTAATACTGCAGCATATCGTCGGTTCGCCATCGTCCTCGTGACTTGATGCCCGGCAAGTCGAGGACTCCGTCGATAAAATCTTGAGAAGCCGCTCCATAACGAAGGGAGTGCGGCGTGAGACCCAGTTCTTGTACGCCCAAACTCTTGATCGCCATCTTGAATTGTTTATTGAGTTGTGCCTGAGTGAACTTAAAGAGGGGTTGGTTTTCTTCTTCTTGTCTTGCCTGAGTTGTTCTTGATTTCTTCTTCGGAGGTTCCTTGTCGTGAATCTTGGTGTCTTGGTTTGGTCTTCTTGAGTCGTTCGTGATCTTTACGTTCCTGATGTGTCGCTGCAGGAGACTCGCGATGATAGGGTCGCGGATGAGGACGGATTGATTACGACCTCTCTTTGTCTCTTTTAACATGAGGGCTCCTTGGTTACCCTTGGTCCGTTCTTCTGGAGGCTTCAGTCGGACGTCGGCGATTGAGAGTTTTACAACTTCACCGACACGGAGGTAGCATTCGAACATAAGCAAAATTGCTAACCCCTCTTCTGGGCGGTCCATTTCCATCAACTTATGTCCCAACCACAGGGCGACGATCCTAGGGCACACGGCCTTCTGCTGCACCGGCCGACTTTTGCCCCATCCTTCCAACGATCTCTTCGTTAGGATCATTTTTCCTAGCACCTCTGGAAAATAGTGCTAGAGCCCTTGTTTTACATCGATAACCACTTGTCTTCTCGCTCCTCCTGCTTCTTCATGTGTGTGTACCGCGAACTCGACTACCCGCTCGTCGAGTTCTTTCCAGTCTTTGAAAGTCAGTTTATTTTCCGGCAACCAGTCGATAAATTCTTGCAGATATCTCTCATAACTCCGCAGCGTAATGGGCTTAACCCGCAGGTTCAATAACTTGAATTTGTCACTTGCGCGAGGGCTCATCGGCAGGGTTCGACGAACTCCTGATGTACCGATAGTCGACGTGCAGGTCACCCGCGAGGATATGCCCAGAACACTTCCGCACTACACGATTCAGCCGCTCCGAGGAGGACCGTCCCTTACGTAGTGCACCAATAACCGCTTGGTTATCAGCCAGAATTATGAGACGTTGTTCGCGATTTCCGGCAGTCCGCAAGAACCACCGGAGCGCTAACAACACGGCTTCACACTCCAGGACCTCAATGCGATCCTTTCTCTTCCACCTAGAACTGATTGCCGTTCGCCATGCCTTCTTCTCTCCGAGCTCGCCCACTTGACTTTCTTCCTTCCTGAGTAGTGCTAGACTTTCCGCGGTGCTCATCTCCGCGTATACCACACCCGCACCTGTCAGAGAAGCGTCGGTTGCTATGCAACACTTTGCGAAGGGCCTGTCCAATCGAGCTCTGATCAATGGGGCTAGTTTGACCAAGGTGGCCAGTTCACCCCGCATCTGTCTAGTCGGTCTGACCATGACTTCAGTTTTATTGATCGTGTAGAGCTTTGAGAGAACTGAGAACAGCGGTCTCCGCAGGAGCAGAAACCATGCCCAACCACCTAATATCTCTTCGACTCGCTTCACCCGCCAGGCACGCCATGGTATAATCTTCTCGGTTTCTCTGATCAATTTCCTCAGCTTTTCTGGAGACGGTCTTATCCGTCCGTCGGCACCTATCACCATGCCCAGTACACACACATCTTGACCTCTTGCTTCTTCACACTTGCTTTCTTTTACGGGTAGACCAGCCCGTTCACAACTTTTCACGACTTCACTCAATGCTTTATTCACTTTTTCACGACTTGTTCCGAACCCGAAAAAATCATCGATGTATTGCCCATGTTCCAGTCCACTGATCCGCAAAATCCTTTCCCGCTGCGCAGATCGCTCCACACAGAGTCCAGCATCTCGCACCACACCTTCATGTACTTGTTGGCCAATATAGATGGAGTGCGACCAGCCCATTGGTAGTACTCGCACAACCGGCCACCACCGACATCCCTCTCTTAACACCGGTGGCAGGCCAAAGAAATCCTGCAACCACACCGGCATCGCCAATCTGTGATAGAAACTGTCCAGGTCTGACTTGCCCACTTCCAGAGTACTCCCGGGAGGGAGGTACATCTCTGCAAAATGCCCGGGATTTGGTAGAAGTACTTCGGGAGGATCCCTAATTACCTCATTCGCGGGCCGGGCGTCGATAATCAAACGCTGTCGGTCTCCATCTTTTGGCACTGCAAACACCCCGTTAATGACGCGGGGCCCTAGTCGTTGCAGCTTCACCAACCCCACTTTCTCAAGCTTCAGGATCAGGTCCCCATAACGACTGCTATTCACCCCCAGATGCGGCTTGACGATCGGGCTCACGCCCTCCCTTAAAAGACCACCTTCCGGATGCGAATAAATTTCTCTGACACCATCGGAAAGATACGGCAGGAAATCCGTAGTCCCCGCCACCCCTTCAGAGGGTAGCGAAAGAAGCTCCGGCTCCAGCCATACACGCTTATCTGCAGTCGTGTTGGAGTACCCCTCACCATCGTTGCACACCGCATCGTCCGCACGGAATAAATTCCGGCAAATCGCTGCGTGCGCTTCTCCCCGCAGGTATTGTGCCGCCGAAGCACGAACGGAGTTGGGCGGGGGTGGATCAATTTCCCCCGCCACGGGCCTATCAGACCCGATACAGACGACTCCTTCCGACAACGCATTGCATCCCTGAGTAAGGCCGTGGAAGACGGTTTCCAAAGCTTCTCGCTTTCGCTTGCGCGAACGAGCCCTACCGTCACTACAACGCTTCGGAATCACCGGTAGTACGTCCCTCCGATCAGCACATCCACCTATAGGACCCATCCTGTTCTTAAAACGCTACTGTCCCCCTAGCCCGGCCCTGTTCCGTCTTTTTATCAGAGTCTTACGAGGCTTGAGTTTCTGTGCCGGCCGAGGCACCGGCGAATGGTCATCTCCAGAGTCATCGGTTCCGTCGCGCGGGCCACTTCGACCATTGCGTGCTCGCCAGACCAATTCAGCTCGCCGATTCTCGTCCAGTAGTGAGAGCACAGAACGCTCCAGGGTTACAGCAACGTCGGGGTCCGAACCGCTCTCACGCATGTGAATCGCCTCCATTCGCCGCAGAGCAAGCTCCGTGCTAGTCTTTTGCAAGACCGAGTCAATCCCCAACTCCCGAATGTCCAAGTCGATCAAGTCCGCGAGGAACTCCACCTCCTTACGACTCCGTTCGTGTGCGCGAGCCCGCTTCGGCCAGCTTTCAACTATCCGCTGGGCGTGTTCCCTCATCGTGCGACTAGTATTAGAAAGGCCCTTCCTCAACATTTCGGGCGCCATCCGCTCCGCGCCATCGAAATGGGGAGCGGGGTGCTTTCGATGTCGAAAACCTTCCCAGAATTCAGATTCTGTCTCCCCCCGATGACCTCTCACGACGGCTTGGCGGTTCCGTCGAGTTCGGCCACGAGGCTCGATTTCCTCCTCCTCCTCACTAGTGCACTCAGGAGACGAACTCACCTTCGTTCGGGTAGGCTGCGCCCTCTGCCTTTCGACAGCTGGTTCAACTACCAGTTCCCTCTCCCTTCGCCTTCGTTTCACCATTCCATCAGTCCTCTGTTCGATTAGATCGCCCAGGTTCATGACTTCCGGCTGTCCCGCTTGCTCCAGGTTCGCTAACCGGGCCCCAAATTCCAGATTGCTCGCCCGAGTCACCTCGAGTTCCCGTTGTATGTTGCCGAGCGCCTCCAGTAAACTCCAGTTTCCTGAAGCTCCAGAGCTTTCCTTTTCTTCCCTGTTCCCCTTGGCTGCACTGTGCTTTGCACTCGTTCCGGGATACCAGGTCGGTCCAGTTCTACCCTTGATACCTTCTGACGACTTACCAGGACAGCTTCACCCGCTTCTTTTGGTTCGGCACCCTCCTCGGAATCCGATTCAGAATCCGAACCACTCCCGCTTTCGCTTTCTTCAGGGATCTCAGTACCTCTAGTCCTTGGTATTCCCTTACTTGTCGGGTTCATGGCGGAATCACCCGCCTTACTTCCCCTTGGTCCGCTACTCACTGGGTCTCCAGACACACCCTGTAACACGCTTTGCACGCTTTGCGTGTTATGAGCTGGCATAACAATCGAGAATTGAAATACGAATAGCACTTGCCACCCACGAATAGTAAGGGTAGTGCATCCGGTACAGTGTGTGCACAAATAATAGGACACATACGGACAGAGAACCGTATTAAGAAGGCCAAGTTAGTAGATCATTGAGAGTAAGGGTCTAATCAAACTGGGTTATCATACACATTAGTGTTACCCACGATTACACGCTGAACGGTTGTGGATAGCGACCGCTCATCAAAGCAGTTTAGTATAAATAGAGCCCTTGACAAACCCAGAATGAAAGAAGGAGGAGGGCATCAGCAGTAAACATTCCATCTCACAACCTCGATTGTCTACAGAAATTTCTGGGCTACTCGCGCGAGAGCTTCGAGAATTGTGGAGTGAATACTGAAGTTGCCCGAATCCAGGCAAGATGCCACCCAAGAAGCAAAGGGAACCGGCCATATTCCAACCAATCAACTATCCAATTTTGGATAGTGTGGACCCAGCAGATGCAGTTTCGTTCCAGAAGGAACGCGAAAGGTACGAGCTTGAAATCGCCGAGAAGGCGAAAGATGGTACCAACATGGTGCCTGCTTCTTATCTCATATCAGTGGATCCGGAGCTACTACGATCTATGTTCTCTTTTGGCTACTTTGACGATGTGGAAGGAGCTGATAGCATGGAAGATATCACTGAAGAACATGTCAAACAAGTTATCACAAACATTGCGAATGCAGCAACACCAGAAGAGCCGGATTCGGCTGTGATAGAGTCATGCCTAGTAGGCATGCGCATGGACACAAAAATACGGAGTCCAAAAGCCCGTGTCTTCCAACTTGCTGTAGAGTTTGACAAACGTATGGCAAGTACAGGATATGGTACATTCAAAGACCAAAACCCAAAAATGGCAACGTTCCTATTGTCAAATCATCTGTATCCCCCGGCTCTCAAAGCACAAATCAAGAACGATTTTAACTACATTCCAGCGCTGCAAACAGACTGGAAAACATTCTTACGCTATGTAGCAAAGCAAGCAGAGCATATTGAGAAAGGTGCAGCGAGCTCTCGAAAGGCCATATCGAACGTACAACACAATCATAAGCACAATACTAATGGTAACAAGAGCGTTTACAGGCCGAAGAAAAATGTCTACGCCACCAAAGAACACGGCGAAGGAGGCAATGAAACAAAACCACCCTGTCTCAATCCTGCATGTACAGAAAAGCATTTACTCCGGTACTGCACCAACACTTCAGCAGAACTGAAGAAAGAGCTGTATGCTAAACTTAACGCAAAGAAGGCGGTTTCAGAGTCTAAAAAGGTTGCTAATTACAGGCAACAATGCCAGAAAAACTCGATGAGAGTGCAACTCTGCGAACTATATTCGCTGGGGTGGAAACCAGAGTTTTATGCCCTGATATAGGATCAGACATCAATTTAATGTGCCCATCACTCCTCAATACTCTACTTGCGCGAGGTGCAAGTGTAACTTGCAATAAATTTGCAACCCCGCGCAAGTATGACCTCGCTGTTGAGCAAGACATTCAAGGAAAACGCATATATGTTGAATGCGACCGGCAAGCAACTCTAAATATCGAATTGCTAATCAGACATGGAACTTCTCTAACCCTACGGAACGTAACATTCCACGTGGCTACAAGGCCCGTGAAAGATCAGTTACTGAGCCGTCAATTGCTAGCAGCACTAGGACTGGATGCAAAAGAGATGCTTGCGGCAGCAAGCGCGAGGTTCAACGGTGACGTAGATGTGGGAGCAATACTCCCAATGGATGAATATGAAAAGGGTTCCATCGCACACGTGTATGCTAATACTGGGCTATTCCATTCAGACGCAGACGACGAAGATGATGATATGGAGCTCGGAAATGACACAACTATAGAAATTAACGAAGCTTGCGAGACAATGATACAGGCTGCCATCAAAGAAGGAATATCTAAGAAAGGAGAACAAAAATTACGACACATTATAAGCGAATACAAGGACGTGCTACGCTGCAGGTTGGGACAAGATCCGCCAGCATCAGTGGAACCAATGAGAATTAAGCTCAAGAAGGGCAGCAAACCTGTCAAAACCAAAGTGAGACACTACTCAACAGCTCAACGCGCCTATATCAAATCTTTCACGGACCGGGCGGAGAGGTTTGGATTCATTAAGAAATATCCAAACTCAGCATGGGCTGCAGCTCCACTCTTAGTGGCCAAACCTGAAACGAACAAATACAGGATTACTTTCGATCTGGGGCCTGTGAATGCTTGTACACAGCCCATGGCATGGCCGATGCCACACATTCCCAGCGAGTTCTCCGATATGGCAAATAGTTCGGTATTCGCGTCAATTGACTTTACAAGTGGGTACTGGCAACTACCTGCAGATAAGGATACACAGGAAGCTCATGCATTTATGACCCCAGAAGCGACCTGGGTGTCCCTACGCACATTACAAGGTGGACGAAACTCTGGAAGTAATTTCCAGTGCCGTGTACAACCGTTGTTTAGTGAACTGCAACACATGGTTAAAGCATGGTTGGATGACTTCGCTCTACATCATGCAAACGAGGAAGGACTACTACAGGGACTTGAAAAATTCCTAGCAATATGCAGGAAACACGGACTCAAAGTCTCTGCCCGCAAGAGCATCTTATTTTCTAAAACGCTCCACTGGTGTGGCCGAATAATATCCGCCAGCGGAATACAGTTCGACCCGAGACGGTTAAGCGGTCTTAAGGATGTGCAAACACCACAGACAGCTGGGGAACTGTCCCAATACGTATACTGTATACAATGGATGTCCCAAGCAGTTCCAGACTTCGCAGCACGCATCCAACCATTAAGAGACATATTGGAGGCCGCATATTCAAAAGCAGGTAGACGTACAACGCGAGCTATCAAAAATATTCCTTTACACAAGCTGTCTTGGGGAGCAAAGCATGACGATTCGTTCACATCTATTCAAGACAGCTTGCGAAACGCAGTAACATTGTCACACCCAGATAACGCAAAAGAGACATGTGTCTTCACAGACGCATCGGATACACATTGGGCTGCTGTAGTGACACAATGCGACAGCAAAGATCTGGACAAGGAGATTGGGAACCAAAGACACAATCCTTTGGCTTTCCTCAGTTCAGAATTTAAAAATGCGGAGAAAAACTGGTCCACCTTCGAAAAAGAAGCATTTGCAATACTGCAAGTTTTTAAGAAACTGGACTACCTACTTCTCACAGAGAGACCTATACACGTGTACACTGATCACAAGAACCTGCTGTTCGTGTTCAACCCGCTATCATTGGAGCCAGCACTGGGACGACACGTAGTCTCCAAAGTGCAGAGATGGGCATTGCATCTCTCCAAGTTTGCTTACACTATTGAGCATATTGCTGGCATAAACAATGTCATGCCAGATATAATGACACGCTGGCTAGCAGGCTATAGAGGGAAGCGCTCTGCAATACGCAGGGTACGAAACATAGAGACACCCAAAGACATTGTCCGATCACCTTTCGATGACGATTTTGTATGGCCGACAATCGATGCGGTGCGTAACTCCCAAACACATCACGAACAATCAGTACCAAAGAACGCAAAAAAAATCCCAGGGGCAGTATGGACGATGAATGAAAAGGTTTGGATCCCTGAACAAGATCTGGAGTTACAATCCCAAATTCTGGTGATTGCTCATTGTGGAAGAAGCGGACACAGAGGATCGCACGCCACCAAATGTATTCTCAAAGAGCAGTACTATTGGAAGACGCTGGAAGACGATTGCAAGGAGTTCGTCAGAGCTTGCATCCACTGCCTGACCTCTCGTTCTGGGGAGAGAGTTCCTCGTCCCTTATCAGGTACAATTTCAGCCCAGAAGCCGAATGAAGTAGTACACTTCGACTTCCTGTACCTTGGACATGGAATGGAAGGCTTAAAGTATGCATTAATCATCAAAGACGACTTGTCATCGTACACTTGGCTGTGTCCCGCTAGAAACGCCAACGCTGAAGTAGTGGCCACCGAAATTATTCGCTGGATCACTACTTTCTCCAAAATGAGAGTGTGGGTATCGGATCAAGGAAGTCATTTTAAGAACGCTGTAATGAAAAACATTGCAGAAGATTGCGGTATCAAACATCAATTTATCACCGCTTATAGTCCGTGGGCAAACGGCACTGTCGAAAGATGCTGTCGCGAGGTGTTGAGGACAATACGCGCATTGTTATCCGAGCTGAAACTAGCGCCACAGGACTGGCCAAAAATTATCAATATGGTACAAGTTGTGCTTAACGAATCACCGGTGGCGAGGTTGGGGATGAACGAAGACAATACATGTCGTACCCCACTACAAGTAATGACAGGCATCAGGCCCACACGTGACAGCTCTCTACAAGGCGATCTCCGATTCATACATGGAGGAGATTTAACTCGCAACAAAATTGGCACAATCACCAATCTGGATGAACTGCAAAAAGCTATCGAAAATGTGCACAAAAATGTATCAGACAGAGTAAGCGCCGAAAGAGCAAGGCAGATACATGCTCATAACAAGCACACCAAGGTTATCACTCCCAGTTTCACTCTAGGAGATTTTGTTCTCGTCAAAAGACCGCATGAGAAAGGACACAAGCTTCTTTTCAAATGGACCGGTCCAAGGCGAGTGACGAGAATACTGCATCCATTAGTATATGAAGTTACTGGTCTGGTGGATGGAAAAACAGAACGAGTACACGCAACGCGAATGCAGATATATATGTCTAGTCCAGAGGATATTGAGGCTTCAGATGCGCTAATACGTCACGCAGAACACTCGGAAGCAACATATGAGGAGGCAGAAAAGCTACACGCATTGCGCACTATAGGAACTTCCAAATTCATTCAGGTAGAATGGCAGGGTTTACCAGATGTCGCGGATTATACATGGGAACCATTGCTAAAGTTACACGAGGACATACCGGATATGGTGGAACAGTTCTTGATGTCGCAAAAACAGACCAAATTGGTCAAGGAAGCGAGTGTCCAAGTGGGTATGAGAAACTAATGATCTGAACAAAAACGTTCCAGACCATTGGGGCAGTGTAACACGCTTTGCACGCTTTGCGTGTTATGAGCTGGCATAACAATCGAGAATTGAAATACGAATAGCACTTGCCACCCACGAATAGTAAGGGTAGTGCATCCGGTACAGTGTGTGCACAAATAATAGGACACATACGGACAGAGAACCGTATTAAGAAGGCCAAGTTAGTAGATCATTGAGAGTAAGGGTCTAATCAAACTGGGTTATCATACACATTAGTGTTACCCACGATTACACGCTGAACGGTTGTGGATAGCGACCGCTCATCAAAGCAGTTTAGTATAAATAGAGCCCTTGACAAACCCAGAATGAAAGAAGGAGGAGGGCATCAGCAGTAAACATTCCATCTCACAACCTCGATTGTCTACAACCCTCATTTCCCAACACTTCCCCCCATCGCTGAGGGGTAGTACTTTGGGATAAGCTGTCGCCAGCTTAATGAATAATTCTTCTGGGTTCAAACCCGACTCGTCGGGTAACCCTTTTTCCTTTAATTTCTCTCTCAAGGTTTTGGCTAAGGTTTTCTTGTGGTTCGCAGATGCGCTCCTCACGAATTCCTCATTCTCGGACAAACCTGAAGCAAGAACCTCACAAATTTCCTCCAGGTTTAGTGTTTTTCGAGCCTCCACCAGGGCTTTCAGTGTTTGATATTTTCGAAGCATAATTTGTCCCCGGGACCGGCATGCTCAATCCGGCCCCCGCTCGGCTGTTTAAAGACCTGCCTCGATCGTCCGTGCGTTGGTGGTGGGGGGCTGCCCCCGGGCCGTGCACCGCCTAAATAGGCCAGCCCGTCACTACTGCCGGCACCCCGACAGCAGCCTCGTAATCGCTACTTCGCTTCCACTCCCCCTTGCGGGAAACCTTCTACGAGAGTAGTCGACCCTTGCTGCACACAGTGTCATCAGTCCGGAGTTCCCTCACAGACCTCGACTGCCCAGACCTGTTTCCTCAGCCTAAGGCAAGGCTTACTTACCAGGAATGACGCAGCCGATTATCGCTGGAACTGTTAGCTCGTCCGAAGACTCCCCGTCTGCTGCCACGAGGAGGCCAGTTCCATGAGGATGAGTCTTCCAAAAAAGAACATCACCCTCGTCCTATTAGCCTTATAGGACGCAGACAACATCAGAAGCGGCACAGCCCAAGATTGCCAGTCCCAATCCTCGTTCAAAAAACTTAGCCAATTTGCGACTAGTAGTTTAATTCATCGATTGCGAACGAGGAAGTAACTTTTGCACAGGGTGTGATACTGCACCGAGTTTATTGCGTGGGGCACCGATGTGATCTGTTCATTCAAAAACAAATAGTTGGCTCTCGTGTCTACACGAAGAAGGATTCCACGTGTAGTATCTATATTTGACGAATAGTCCATAGCTATACTTTCCATTATTCATCGCCTACTTAGTCATGAGCAACCATATCCTTATTCGAAAAATGAACGCGATCAATTTCGGCTAGAGTAGTCTCGCTCAACTCAACCTCGAAAGCATCAATATTTTCCTTGAGCTGTTCGATAGACGTCGCACCAATAATAGATGATGGGATGAAAAACCTTGTCTTACAAAATGCCTGAGCAAGCGTCGCCAATGATATACCAGCCTTGTCGGCGACCACCTTGTACTGTGCGGTGGCGGCAACTGCGGGTTTACAATGATAGCGAGACATAAAGTTTTTCCACTTGACATGCCTTGCGCTGTCCAATGAACCATCGAGTGAGTCGCCATTCTCATCGACCTTTTCCAGGTACTTTCCAGAGAGCGTACCACCAGCAAGAATGGACCATGGCAACAAGCCAATGTTATAATGAGAGGGCGAACATGCTTCTGCAAGCTCCGTTTCAAACCTTCGATCCAGTAAACTGAACGAATTTTGGATGGTAATTGGTCTCGGCATACCGAGCTCATCTGCCGCGCGCACAATCTCTGCAACACCGAACGTGGTTTCATTGGATAGACCGTACGATCTAATCTTACCCGCATCCAACAACGACTTGAGTCCCAGCAAAGTTTCCTTGAACGGGATACTCTCTCTCTCGTTCTCAATCATATACTGGTACGATCCGAACAGAGGAACGTATCGATCGGGCCAATGCAATTGGTAGAGATCAATATAGTCTGTCTGCAGCCTCTTCAAGCTGGCGTCACATGCTTCACGAATGGATTGCTGATCAAGACGACCATCTGGATATTCGCCATTTTCATACCTTCCCGGGAAACGATTGGCAACTACAGCAGAATTTGGTGCAAAGCCAACGACCTTTGTCGCGATGATAAGTTTCTGACGAAGGTCGGGGTGACGTGCGAGATAAGTTCCGATGTATTCTTCGGTTCTACCTGGCTTCCATCCAGGCGCCATGGGCGGAACTGGGTAATATTCAGCCGTGTCGATAAAGTTGACGCCGCGCTCATTAATGGCATAGTCGAGCTGCTGATGAGCTTCCTCCTCGCTGTTTTGCACACCCCATGTCATCGTGCCGAGACATACTTCTGAGACAAGCATGTCGGAACTGCCCAAGTTGTTGTACTTCATTGTGGCGACGGTGTGAATCAGCGAACGACGGTGCTGGAGATGGCGCAGAGACCTCGACGGGGCGATCACTGCGGTCGGCGAATTATGAAGCGCACGGATGAGGTTGGGGATGCAGCAGCGCATGGTGTGATTGGCGAACGTGTTTGCATCTCAAGACATAACTAGCGTTTTGATGGGGCGATCCATTCTCCGTGATGTGCGAAAGTTGTCGAGCAAATTACAGTTCCATGTGCCATTTTGCCCCGGTCGTAAATACAAACAACCGAGAATAATTGCTCACTCGAAATGGTACAAGCAAATTACTGAAGACGACACTTGGACATTTCTTATTTGATGCACAATTCAACATTTCAATTCAAAAGGACACTTGTCCGATTCGTGCGCCGTATTTGGTGTGACCTCCGTGTGACCGTCACGAAATCTGAGAATCTGCACAACGGTAGCGGGTTTTTAATGACAGTCTTTCAAATGTTTAGTCTGTCGGGCGACGAACCAACACTTGCTGTTCCAAAACAACCTTAACAAATCAAATTGACCACTAAGACGTTGGAGCAGTGTTGATGCCAGCCTCCGCTGTGAAACCACTCCGAGCGGACCGCGAGACCTCTCATTGCCACACCACGAAAGCCTTTTGACCAATTTTGCGGTACACGACTGGCGGTCACATCCTACGTGAATCTCTCCCTCAAACGTGGCGGTCCAAGCTTTTGTGTACCTCCAATCCACCATCCCTTAAAATTTCCATCACATCCCTTACCAACTCTTCATAATCCCCCGCGAGCCTTTGCGTGTACATCAGCGCTGTATACCCTCCTCCGTTCCGGTGGTGAACATCCGCACCATGCTTCACAAGATACCTAATCATATCAATTCTTCCACGAGCACATGCCGCCAATAACGGCGATTGGTTCTGCTTGTTCACCCATTTCGTATTCACGTCCACTCCCTCCCCTTCAATACACCAGATAAACTTCTCCCAATCGTCGTACCGAATCGCCGTCAACAAGTCTATCTGCGCATCTCCCACATACGTCGGCGACATAAACGATAACGGCTCCACGTACGCCGGTTGTACCCATGATTTAATCACTGCCGAGAACAAAAATGATAGTGACCCCGGTACAGCTGCTACATGCACCGTTTGCACAGCCCTCACATCCTCGTCTTGTACCAAACGCTCCTCTCCTCCAATTAGTCCCCATCCCATCCCCGTATCCGACGCTCCCACTGCAGGTCCTCCATACGCCACAATTCCCTCTCCTGCCTCCCCGAGTGCCTCACGCACCTCTTGCACTCCCGCCCCGGACTCGATGAGAATACCATTATCGTACACGCATCAGCACCGCTCAACTTACTCACTGCGTCCGCAGCAGCCTTGCTCGCTGCACGTCGAGCCGCCATGGCCACGCCAGCGTCTCCGGCAGCTTCTTCCACCGCCTCGGAGGAACTAGACACTGCAATTCCACCCGGCGAGTCCGACCGCAATAGCAACACCTCAATGGTTCCAACCGAGTCCTTTTTATTCACCGAGCGTCCTATGACAAACATGGAAGGGATGGAATCATAGAGGGCATCGGTGACAGGTGAGGGGTCTACATCGAGAGAAATTGTGACGTGGCATAGTTGTGGTGGAGCGTCGAGGTTTTGTGAGGCCGTTTGGAGTGCTGCGAGGGCGGCGTCGGCGGGGGAGGGGAAATTGGAGGTAAGAGTGCGAGCAGTAGCGAGGGAAATGGGGGCGCCTTGTGTACCGAGGGATCTTGACTTTGAATCGAAGAAAGCGTCTAGGTTAGGGGGGCCGTCTGCATCTGGTCGCTGAATCATAGCTGGGGCGGGGGTGAAACGGGGCGACATTTGTGAAGTGGACACGTCGCCAACTCAAGTTTGCGACAATTGCGGTGACGGAGAGGGAGTTGGGGGGATATGTAAGCTGCGATCGGCGACATGATAGGTGATTGGAAATGGTCACGCTGGAGATATCCCCTGCGGCAAATTAGACGATTTGTTTGGGCGAGATCAGCAAATGAATGAAACGCCCGTATCGACAAATGTTCCATTCGGACAGCGAACAGCAGAAGTATGACACGTAGGCCAGCCCATTGACCAATAAGCGGGCGTCTGTCGGTCGGCCATAAAATTAGTCCCAGAAAATCTATTCGGTGCCTGTGACTATCTAATCGTTGCGATGTTCCTGGGCTCCCTGGACACGGCGCCTGTAGAAAGGTCACATTGTCCAACAGCTGGATTCGACGATTGGGCGCATGCTGATGAAGAATAGGCATCTAACGCTCTTTAACATCAACATTATTCGCAGATCACATAGTTCAATTCATCTCCATCTCTATCTCTAGCATACCATACATCCTCAAAATATCATCTCAGACTTCATTGAACTCGTCTTTCGTTCGTACTCAATCAAACTCGAATACGTCCGATCACTCACCGCAATGTACAACGCCTCCGCACTCGGTGTCAGAGCAATGCCGGCAATCTCCCCAAACAGATCCACCTCTTGGCACGTATCAAACTCTCCCCGATTCACATCAAATATGTGCACAAAGTCCAACGGCTCCGCAATCACCAAGAATCGCCCGCACGACGAAAATCTCAACGACCGCACCGCACCCGTATGCGCACCCAGCACACTCAGTGACCGCGACATATTTCGCACATCCCACACCCGACATGTCCGATCCTGCGATCCCGTTGCAAACATCCGCCCTCCCGGATGCCACCCCGTCGCAAACGAGTAGTGCTCATGCCCGTGTAATTGTGCAATCCGGTCACCGCTGTCCCCATCAATCACCTGGATTTGGTTCTCGTCTCCCGCAACTGCAACCATCTTTCCTTCCGGTTGCCGCGTCGCATGGTTCACCGCAGACGAAAACTGAAACGATGCCCGCTGCTTGAACGTCGACATGTCGAAACAACGCACGTAGCAGTCGTTGTTGCTCGTCATAATGCTGTTCTCAAATATGTCAATCGCATTGGTGATCGCGTTCTCGTCATACGTAATCCGCTTGTTGTGTATAATGGTACCCGACTTGAGATTCTTCGCAACCATTTCCCCATAGAATCCACCAGCAATCACGAGCTCGTTCTTCGCAATCATTGTGGATATCTGTACCATTCCAAGTCCACTGGCGACAGCTGTACTCGAGCCACTCAGGTCCAACACCTGGTTCTTCCGCTTGGCCGCGGCGTCCCAGTGCACAACCGCCGCGTCATGCATAACGAACACATCGTGTTTAGAAGTAGCCCACGCTAGATTTCGCAGCTGAAAATGCACAATAGTACATTTCACACGACGCGTGTTCCTGAAAAAGTTGTAGAAACGAGCACCCTTGCGCGGTTCCTTCACAAGGTCACGGAGGCCCTCGATAGATTCCTGTGAATCTCGACGACTATGTTCGCGGAGGCGAGTAGCGCGATAATCCTCGCGAGAAAACGTGAGCGACCCCCACGGGATACCCTGAATATCTGTGCCGTTTGCGGCATGCTCTGCGGTAATTTCGGCCTCGGAATCATGGAGTGGTTCTTGGGACGCAGAGGAAACAACCGATGTGTATGGCGTCATATTATGTGCAATATTATATCTCACGAAACGATCACCGGTATACTTTTCACAATTATCATCCGAGTCGGAGACAGAAGCCGTTGAACTATCATCATCCGAAATTGAACTTTCAGAGTCTTCATCCATCGGATGCAACGATGATGACGAAGCGTTAGACAATGTATTCAAAGACAATCGATCAACGAAATTGCCGACATGGGACGAACGCGCTTGTGCATCAGCATCATGCGAAGCGGGCGCGTCGCGCGACTGTACGGGGTCGGTGGATGCGGCGGCGGAAGCGTCTGCATAGACGCGCGCTCTTCTCGCGGTGGTGCGTGTGCGACGGCGAGCGCGTCGGGTGACGGCGAGCTGTTCCGGAAAATAGCGATCACCCAGTGGGGTCGAGAAGCCGCGCGCAATGGAGTACCAGGTGCCTAGTTGGGCGTCGTGCTGTGCGTGAAAGTCGTCGTCGTGGCCGCAGACTGGGGCGGGGGTGGAAATGTCGGCGGGAACGGTGCTTTGCGCGTGCCAGTTGAAGTAGTCGTAGGCGAGCGCAGAGGAGGCGGTCGAGGAGGTTTGCGTCGGGGTCGACTGCAGGTCGGAGGCGGGCGAAGTCGGGGTGGCTGGCGTCGGGGCGACATAGGGAGATGGCTCTGGGAAGACGGCATAGGGAGGGGCTAGTCGTGGCTTGCGCGGTTGTAGATGGGCGGCGTGTTGACGCGCACGTTCGGACATTTTGATGCGGTTGAGCAGAGGGAGGGAAGGGAGGATTGCTACAGGGAGAGGTAATTGCTTGTTCAAGTAGTGTAATTGGAATGCCTCCAGACCAGCATCGTGCGCAATGTGATGTATCAGCTGCTTGCTGGGCTGTGCTGTGCGCACAGCCAATGCAGCGGCGTATTGGCAAAAAATATCTAATCTTTTTACTCGTAGCCAACCACTATCTCGCACACAAGTTAGTCGCGTCCGGCTTGACGAATCAAACTTTCTTCGAGCTCATCCAATTCCGCTTCGTCATTGTCTTCCCATCGAAGCACCTCCACCTCTTCATCTTCCTCATCGTTACTCGGCCCATCTTTTTCCGCGTAGAACGCAGCCTCCGCTTCTGCCTCGGCACTAATTTTCTCCTTCTTGCCCATTTGCGCTCCTCGCGGATTCACCCATGGTTCTTCTTCGACAAATGTTACACGTCCCTTCGGCCCTCCCGGTAGAATTTTCGCCAGCGATTCAACTGGTACATCGTATCCTGACAGAAACGTGCGCCCCCCGTCTGACATTTTCTCAATCAACACCCCTACACCCACCACTTTGGCATGCGCCATCTTGGCCAGACGGAACAACGCCTCCGCAGTTGATCCCCCAGCAAGAAAGTCGTCGATGATGAGCACTCGATCACCGCTTTCTAGATATTCACATGAAACGATTAATTCCGTTGTAGTACCCTTTGTCGCTGATCGATACGTCGTTTGATACGAATCGCTTATCGTAATCGGACGCGATTTTCTCGCAAACACCAGTGGTATTCCCAAATTGCGCGCAGTAGGCAACCCAACAATCAGGCCCGTAGATTCCACAGTGAGCAACTTATTCGGCATGGTACTTCGTAATCTTTCCGCCAATTCTTCACCACACACCTCCATCAACTCCGTGTCAACCATATGGTTCAAAAATGATGACACCTTGATAATACTGTCATTCAGCATCTTCCCCTCTCTGAGAATACGCTCCTTGAGCAACGTCGCGCCAACCATCACCTTACCACTCTCCTTCTCCTCCGTCGTATCAGCCGCCGCTCCACCGGGCGGTGTGAACGTCAACCCTAGTTTCGCGGTCAGCCTCTTGAACAGATCGTCTAGCGCGGCACAACTGGCAATGGTCGCATACCGAGCTGCACTGAATACGATAGCTACATTGGCACAGCCCTGGGTCAAAATCTCCATTTCTCCGTCGTAATAGGCGACAGAGCTATTGAAACGCGTCATTCGGTTCTCGTTGGAAATAGGTCGCACGCGATCTATCATTGCATCGGCTTCCTCCTCCACTCGCCGTGTAAAGTATCCCTGTACGAATGACTTATTTATGCGACTTCCGCTCTCTGCGGGATCGATTGACATTTCGCCCACTTCGGCAATGGCAGGCAGGCCAGTCGCATCGTAAACGGCACGTGCCTTACAAAGAGCAATTTGATCGAGCGACGCATTTGCGTACGTTTCAGTACATGCTTCTCGCGGTTCAAAGTCTGTAAAGTTACATTCCATGAGAATTCCTACGCGGGAGTACTGATTGCGAAGCTCGTGGCCCTTGCGTTCATTGACGGCCAGCGCCCAGGCGTCGCTAAACTCTGTGCGCGGCCCTGTTTCAAGCGGAGTGTGAAGGCCAGCTTCTCGGTGTTCGCGATACTGTTCAAGCAAAGGGGAATAGAGCATATCAATAGAGCAGACTTCATCCTCTGGGTGCGGCTGATCTACTTGGCCAGATGCGGAATCAAAAACAGTTCCAGTGGTGGCGGATGAATCATCTGTAATGTCGGAGCTTTTCGCAACAGGGAGGAATGGATGGCAACGTCTACGTGCAGATGAAGCAGGAAACCTGCGTCGTCTGGGCGGAGCGAGATGGCTGTGACGCGATATAAAGGTCGAGGGTGGCGTTGAGATGAAAGCCATTTTTGTGGTGGATGATGTGGAAGGGCATTGGCGAGATCGTGTCGTGGACAGAGAGATATGGAGTCGGCAATTGGGAATTGAAAAGGAGATGGTTCAATTGTCCAGCACGTGCTTTTCGAATACAGTAATTCAATAAAATCTGGTGTAGTGAAACGTGCTTATCATGTAACGTCATTGTGAGCATTGTTGCATACTGTCGCTGAATTACATCTGTACATGACGTGTGAGATGCAGTCCGCCGTTAACTTGTGCGCGTCTTGTGACGCTCATGTGCTAGCACGTTGCGAAACGCGGCTCAGCTACCACACAATTGGATTGAGCAGAAGGTAATTTCAATCATCGTTCGTCCTGTCCTGTTAGAACGAATACACGCGTATTTCAGTTCAGACCACCTGCTCAGCTCTGCACGCCGGACATGACAACAGAGCAACCATTCATCTCCGACTACAAATGCGCGACATATGGTTCACTCTTATCATTAATCGCCAATGATTATTTTCGTTATGGAATAGTAGATACGCTTGCAACAACAGAACAGCTTTCAGTTGCCAAGCACGCATCACATTACAACGAACGAGAGTTGTATTTAACTCTATACTTGTCACTCGTTAACCAGTTGTCCTCACTTCCTCCTCTTGTACACACTTGTAACCAACATCCATATATTACAATTCACCCTGCTCCCCTTCTGTCGATCCTTTCGCGCTCATTTCTACCTGCCTCAGTGCATGTCCCATTGCGCCGCCGCAATCATGTCCTCCCGACTCTCCCGTGCCTCACTCAAGCATAGCGTCTCCTACATTCTCAACGAAAGTGACGAGCGCTCCACCTCGCGACCGGATCCAATGGACATCGATTCAGCGCCTCCGCGCAAGCGACACCCCGAACAGCCGTCTAACAGCGAGAAAAAACACGCCTGCGACATATGTTCCAGACGCTTCAAGCTGGTCGCAGATCTTCGCAAGCACAAAGACAACGTACATTTCGGTATGAAGAAATTCGAATGTGAATTGTGTGGCAACAAATTCAGCGAAAGAGGCAACCTCAACAAACATGTCAAAAGAATACACGAGAAATCTCGCACGGTAACATGCCCTATCGAAGGCTGTCCAAGCACCTTTGTGCTCAAGGAAGGCCTCATGCGACACATGAAGGTTCATGAAAAGGCTGCGCGAGGTTCGTTACCTACCAGCGTCAAACCGAAGACAGACACCAGCTCGCAAAAGAGAGCAATCACGCCACGCTCTAGCGCCCAACATCATTCTGTGCACCATGCTCGGCCATGGTGACGCTGAAGGACACCGTTGCGAGGCTTCATAAACCATGGCAGACAGACGGTGGCAAATGTCTATGGATATTATTGCGAAAAGTTCACGCACAGCTGACATCATTGGATTGCACTTGGTGGTACTATAGAAACATGCGATGATGTGTAGATTCCGGTTCGTCGTTTGTTGAAAGAATATATATATAAAGATTAGAAGCACATATATCGACGAAATTGGGTCGGGCCTTGCGGCACGTTGCAGCTTATGAACGTCAACGTCAGAGATGAGTCACTGATAACGCGGGTGTGGAATGAGTTTAATCGTCGAAGAACAATTCGTGAGCGGGGCGTTTAGACGCTAACCAAGGTTGGACATGTATAAACAAGAGGCGTGTCTTTGCGCATGTGTGGAATGAAACTTTTCATGTCACACTAAAGTCGATAATTTCTGACAAATCAGCGATGTGCATGTTTAAAACCAATGAAAAACGAGAGTGAACACTGGTATGACAATCTGTCATTTTCGAAGATGCCTCATCTCCCTCTCATCATTCCACGCCACATGCAATTCGTACGAGACGCACACAAATGACCGAGACCAACTACGGTCGTGTAGACGAGTTGAGGAGGTAGAACTGTCAATCATACTCAGTAGGGCGCTTCTCCAGCGTGGTAAGTCTACTCGGGCGCCATTGCAGGCGCAGAATGGCAGCTGTGGCATGATACGCGTTACCCGCGTGAAAATCACCATCAGGCTGGGTGTGGAACCTTGCCAATGACGAAGGAATGGCATGTTTCGGGATGCGCGTGAATCGCATTTGGGTGAGTATTATTCAAGCTCCGGTGTTCTAGCGGGTGATTGTGGAGTATTGGTTGGTCATGGTGACAACTTGGACACTGGGGGTTGTTGGTCTTCGGGCTGTGTTTAGGTATTGTAGCGCTTGATATGGTTGCAGCCAAGTGCGCGACCGCGGAGAGACATCTATACAAAGGATCAATTTAAGCGTTGAAAACATGTCTAGTTTGAAACACTCCGTTGCGTATTAACCTTGTTTCGGCAATTGTGATTGAGCGAACAACGGTCAATACGTGTAATGACATCAGTAAATTTGTTGACAACATTGTATCTTCTCTGTAAGATGAATATACTCTGACAGTGACACCGTCGCCTAGTCGCAATAGAGACAGCCTGTTATTCTAGTCACTTATGAGCAGCCTCGAACTTGCTCTTACGTCATAAGATCCAGCCCTACTTCTTGACTGACCTACTAACTATCAAGGTTTGTTGCGTCCGCGTACATTGAACATGACTGAGTGCAAGTATTATCCATGGACACTTCCAGGTGACGCCTCCAAAAGCAGGCTCAACGTTGTTAACAGTTTTACCGGAAACAAGGTTCCATTCGTTCCCCATGGCGGCGGCAATCAAATCACTTGGTACATCTGCGGTCCGACCGTGTACGATTCAGCTCACGTCGGCCATGCCTCAAATTACATGCGATTCGATATTGTGCGCAGGATTCTTGCAGATTACTTTGGATATGACGTCATCGTTCAGATGAATGTCACCGACATTGACGACAAGATCATCAAGCGCGCCAATGAACGTAATATTTCCTTTGAAACCCTCGCGTCTCAATTCGAGAATGAATTTATGGAAGACATGGATAGTCTCAATGTCAAACGACCCGATTTCTTGACCAGAGTATCCGAGTACATTCCAGAGGTCATTGAATACATCCAGACCATTATCGATAACGGTTTCGCATACGAGAGCGGTGGTTCTGTTTATTTTGACATTACCAACTTCACAGATGCCGGTCACAATTACGGAAAGCTCGAACCCTGGTCCGTCGGCGATGAGTCTCTCATAGCAGAAGGGGAAGGTGCTCTGACTGCTGCAGATGAAGCTATAAAAACGCAGAAGAAATCCGCCGGAGATTTCGTGCTTTGGAAGAAGAGCAAGGAAAACGAACCTACATGGGATTCTCCCTGGGGCCCGGGAAGACCCGGTTGGCACATTGAATGCTCCGCGATGGCATCAAACGTTCTCGGACCTGTCATCGACATTCATGCTGGTGGCGTCGACCTCCGTTTTCCACATCATTCCAACGAAGTGGCACAAGCAGAGGCGTACCATAATTGCCATCATTGGGTCAATTACTTTTTGCATGCTGGTCACTTGCATATCGAAGGGTTGAAGATGTCCAAGTCGTTGAAAACTTCATCACGATTAGAAAATGCCTCGAACGATACAATGCCCGACAGCTTCGTCTCGCGTTCCTTGGCCATCAGTACGACGCATTTATGAACTACTCGGAGCATGCAATGGAGGAGGCTATTAGTCTCGACCGCACCTTTATAGACTTTTTCGGAAATCTCAAGGCGACGCTGCGCAGTTTAACGAGCTCAAAAAGTTCGAGACAGCCCTCACGACCGCACGACTTGGAAATGGAGCTGGCAGCCGAGTTGCGCAGACGTCAGGAATCTGTGCATGCGTTTTTATCGGACAATTTCCACACACCTGGCGCGTTGCTCGAGTTGCAAAATCTCATCCGGTCTACCAATGCGTATATTAATGTTCGTGCACAGGACAGCAACGAATTTCTACTGAGCAGCATCGGGCGCTTCCTGTCCAAGATGTTCCGCGTATTCGGACTCATGAGCGAAGGCTCTGGCGATTTGAATTATGGTGACAGCAATGTGGCCGATTCACAATCGAAAGAGGCGGTACTTACACCTGTGCTAGACGTGTTTTCTTCATTCAGAGACGCGGTTCGAGATGCGGCCAGGAAGGAGAAATCGGAGGCCAGCAAGGAGGTGCTTGCATTGAGCGATGCGCTGCGTGATGAAGGGCTGCCGCCGCTGGGGATTCGTCTGGAGGACCGGGGGAGCAATCAGAGTTCGATCTGGAAATTTGAGGACAGTGCATCGCTCGTGATGGAAATTCAGAGGAAGAAGGAAGCGGAGGAAAGTCGACGATTGGAGAAGGAGAAATTGAAGGCGGCGAGACTGGCTAAACAAGCGGCCGATCTGGAGAAAGGGCGTTTGGCTCCAGAGGAGCTGTTTCAGAAGGGCGCGGCATATGTGGGAAAATATTCTGCGTTTGATGAAAGCGGTATGCCGACGAAAAATGCCGATGGGTCGGACGTGACCAAGTCGGCGCTCAAGGCACTCAAGAAGACGCGACAACAGCAGGAGAAGCTACATAAGAAGTTTTTGGCGTCCATTGCCTCGGAGGCCGTGGCGCCGTAGGAGTAACAAACAATGTTCAATCCTAACTTTGACTGCTACGAGCGTGTTCGTGTTCGACTTACTAAAATTTTAATCACGGTAGAAAGGGTTAGTTAGCCTCCATATCATTGCTGGAGATTCAGTAAAATTGGTTTCCACCCGCCAGCTGTTCAGTTTTTATTCGTCCACTTGGCAGAAGCGAGCAGATCTACTTGTACCATTACAGGACGGATGGAAACCGTGTTTCGGAAATTGCGTACAGGTTTTTGCCCTCCAGCTGAACAGGCACTGCGTAATCGACAAACTTAGTCTTTCCATCTAATTCCATTGCTACTTGCTCGAAGGAACGTTGTTCTGAAATATCGTGCTGCGTCTGAAAGTCGCTGAGATCAGCACTATCTTCGAAAAGTGAACAAACAATGGTTGCGGATGATGACAAAGCCAACGAAACCCCCATCCAAGCTCTGGATGAAGGCGACATTGCACTGTTAAAGACCTACGGTCTCGGTCCGTACTCCAAATCCATCAAGCAGCTGGAACAGGAAATCAAGGACAAAGCGAAAGAAGTTGATGAATTGTGCGGAATTAAAGAGTCTGACACAGGCCTCGCTCCGCCTTCACAATGGGATCTAATTAAGGACCGACAGAGCATGCAGGAAGAACAACCGTTACAGGTTGCCAGATGCACCAAGATCATTTCGGAAGAGAACGAAGATACGTCTAAATACGTCATCAACGTGAAACAAATAGGCAAATTCGTTGTTGGACTCGGCGAACGAGTCGCGCCAACCGACATTGAAGAAGGCATGCGAGTGGGCGTCGATCGCAACAAATACCAGATTCAAATTCCATTGCCGCCGAAAATCGACGCATCTGTCACAATGATGACCGTCGAGGAGAAACCCGACGTGACGTACAACGATGTCGGCGGCGCCAAGGAGTCCATTGAGCGCATTCGCGAGGTGGTGGAACTGCCGCTACTGAATCCGGAGAAGTTTGTCGCGCTGGGTATCGACCCGCCGAAGGGCGTGCTTCTGTACGGACCGCCGGGTACTGGTAAGACACTACTGGCGCGCGCGGTTGCTAATCGTACCGATGCGTGTTTCATCCGCGTTATCGGCTCCGAGTTGGTGCAGAAATACACCGGTGAAGGCGCGCGCATGGTGCGTGAATTGTTCGAATTGGCGCGCACGAAACGCGCGTGCATTGTGTTCTTCGATGAAGTTGACGCGATTGGTGGCGCGCGCTTTGATGACGGCCAGGGTGGCGATAATGAAGTGCAGAGGACTATGTTGGAAATTTTGAATCAACTGGACGGGTTCAGTGCCAGAGGTAATATCAAGGTGCTGATGGCGACGAATAGACCGGATACGTTGGATCCTGCATTGTTGAGGCCGGGTCGTTTGGATCGTAAGATTGAGGTGGGTTTGCCCGATCTTGAGGGGCGAACGCAGATCTTCAAGATTCACGGCCGTTCGATCAATTGTGAACGGGACATTCGATGGGATCTGCTTGCTCGTTTATGTCCAAACGCTACCGGTGCAGATATTCGTTCGGTGTGCACAGAGGCGGGAATGTTTGCAATTCGCGCTCGTCGAAAGACGGTGACTGAGAAGGACTTCTTGGACTCGATTGCAAAGGTCATTCAGGGTTATGCCAAGTTTAGCGCTACTGCCAAATATCTCGTGTACAACTAGAACAAGTAAATGTTTATGCCGAGACTCGGTGTTATTGCCGTGGTATACATCTATCAAAACTGGAAATTGGGAAAGCGCTGCACGTAGAAAACTAGGTAAGCTTCTTCACTTCGAATTGTTGCACCTATGTCCGTCTCTCGAGACACCTTCTCATCGTCACAACGGAACCACACCCCCTGTCGCCGTATTAAAGCCGTGTAATGACCACTGTCAATCTTTCCTATGTGATTGACAACAGCAAACAAATCGTAAATGGACTCTCCACTAGTTCGAATTGACGGAGGTATATCCTCGCTTTCTGCTGCCTCGTTAGTCTCCAGCTTTTGTTGCACCGCAGCCATCAGCGCACTCTCTCTGCTCTTTGTATCGGGTGCGTGGTCGGATTTCTGGCGCCGCCGAAGTACTTCCGACGTCTGAAATGCGGTCAAGTCAAGGCCATCTGCTGGAATTCCACAGGCGTGTCAATTTTGACCATTTCGCTTCTTCGGACGCTCGCGAACGATTGTTCAAAGCGTTTGAAATGTAAACACACAATTGGTGGTAGAGTTCGAATGCTCATCTGCTTCATCGCTTCTTGACGAGTTTCGCAACTCGCGCAATACATCTTTGAACATGATCCCAACAATTCAGGTTCAGTGAATCTAGATAAACATTCTTCCAACGTGTTGACGAAATCCGCATCCTTGTCTGCCTCTTTCGAAAATTTCGCATTGTGCCCCGCACCTGCATAAGTCCTTAGATTTTCCGAAGGCACAACTGGTGTCCCACTGCCAGAATCCATCTTGTCGTCCAGTTTTGCTTTCCTCGGAATACGTTCTTCAGCCGCCGCACTTGCGGAACCATGTCGCCCATGTATTCCCTCCATTCCATCCAGACCTGGAGACTGTGTTCGACTGCGTCGCGCTGATGACGGTTTGATCAATTTGTCAACGTCTAGCGAAATGTCATAAAACTTTTCCAACGTGGGAGAACTGTTTCCACAAACTCGGCAGACAACATCAGACTGAAGTGTACCACTGAACAAATTATGTACAATGTTTGTAGTTGAACGTGAAGATGCAAAGCCAGTTGCGGAAAAATTGCCGCCTGGATCTGCACGAACGTTAGTAATTGGACTGACAGGATTAATATTTGCACGTGCCTTGGAAGAATCCTTGTGCATCAAGGGTGAATCCTTCTTAGAAGTTAGGCTAGGGGTCGATTCTAATTTAGTCCTTTCATCTGCATATCGTGCGTCAGACAGGGTAACAGGCTTCTCCCTTCTGCAATGCGTGCTAAGGACGTTGAGTGCGGCAATTAGGAATTCATGTGCATCATGCTGAGCGTACGTCGCGAGATGTTCGGCATGGCGCCACACAATGTCTAGCATTATTTGGGGTACGAGAAAGGGAACTTCTAAAGATGAATTGGAGTTCTTTTCACGCCGCGAGGGGTCAGGATCGGTTGTGAAACACGAATCACAAACGAGCTGGTCCATAGCGCAAGCAAAACAATCGAGCTTGGGTTCCCTAGTACAATACGGCTTGTGTTCATCAGCGAGGAAGAAGCTGCGGAGAGGCGGCGCATTCAAAAATGCTTGAAGAACGGAATTCATGTAACAGGAATTGCCGAGATTGAAGAGACCAACTGGTGGTCTAACGCCCGTTTTGGGGAAAGGAATGGAAAACTGAATGTGCAAAAGATTCGAGTTCTTTAGGCGTAGGTGTCCACTCGTTGCGAGTGACGAGTCTCCGCCTCTTCAAGCGGTTCCTGTCCAATGAGTGCTCGCCATTAAGTCCGGATTGTATCATGGATCGAGCGGAGATAGCGATGTGGTGAAGCTACGTCGATGTGCTCTCGCGATGTGAAATTGCATTGCGATGGCCGCGTCGAGGAATTTGTTGAATACAAAGTCATTGCATCGCACGCAGTACAAGTGGGCGTGCTCCACGGAGAGAAAAATTGCATGGGCCGAGGCTTGATAGTGCGCCACGGTATGATTTGGTTGCTGCGTCGGCGACGACGCATCAGTGCAGCCACTGAGACATGACATGTAGACGCACTCGACGCACACGAGCACAGTGCGGGAGAGCGGGAAAACGACAGTCAGTGTGCAAACATTGCGGAACTATTTCTTTGCCAATAGAGAGCGCTGGACGATTGGCGGCGGAAGCGATTAGCTCAGCGGCTCTGGACAAACGGTATAGACCTTTGGGGTTGCATAAATGGTCGACATGGTCACAAGAAGTTAGCAATCGGGAATGCATTGGTCTGCATTCTTAGCGAAGCGTTGGAAGGGTACGTCATAAACGAAGTGGTGTGAGCTGAACGACATGGAAGTGATTCTACTTGGGTTGCGGCAGCACGTTGAGCCGATTTGATCAAGGGAAGGACCAATTTACAGTAAGGCGGCCAGAGATATTTTTCAAGAAAATGCACCAATCGCACAACTCCACACCTACTGATTTCTTCAACTACGGTAAACTCGTTTTTTCCGACAAACTTCCTATACAAGTGGGAAGATCTTCCTCTTCAAGGATAGTATCCCGCCTGCTGCGGGGGCCAGTATCCGCTCGGTGCACCGCCGGGACAGCCGCATACACACTAGAATTGGGCGAGGCACCCGCCATAGACTGATTGAGACCACTCCCGGTCCGTTGTGCACGTCCGCACGATTCCCATTCGTTTGTCGGTATATCCACCACCAGGACCGCCTGCATTTTCCTCCGACCGCATTGCTACCACCAGCAATACCTGCAGAGTAGTCACTATATGTCATCCCATGTACAATTCCACCAGTCATTCCCATTCCACCCAGACTAGTACCAGGATTACCTCTTACAGCCTTGTACGATCCATCACCCGCTGCTTTTTGAGACCCACCGTGTGTCATCGCAGTGTTCAGATACCCCCGGGGAGTATACATGCTCTCTCCCAGACCAGAGCCATTTCGAGAGTTTCCTCCTAGCGCTGCAGAGCCATCATCAAACCCAAAGCCCCCACGTGCACCCTGAGAGGAAACCTGCGCCGTTGGAGCGTAAGGGAACGGGTTCGGTCCAGGCGCCATGCCTGGAGGCGGAGCGTATGGTGCAGTTGGAATGTGTACATGGGATATTGCATTGACGGATACCCCGGCATCATGTACGAGTAGCCAGCGGGTCCATTCCAGTAGGCAAACCAGAGGTACTCGTAGAGTTATTCTTTTCCATATCCCCAGCACCCATGTGCAACCCATCCTGGATACTCCAGTTTGAACACCCTGCAACGAAGGCATATCACCAAGACCTGGATTCCCCATACTTACCATTGCCACTTGCAATTCCCGACAAGGACGCCGGGTCGTACAACGCCAAAGGCGCCGGTGGACCCAGGTTGGGTGCTCGTGAGCTGCCAAGATCCCCTCCATTTCTCGTATGAACCGAGGGCAGGCGATATAACCGTTGAATGGAGGCATCAGTACGGAGCACCATATTGTGCGGAGGATAGTGACCACCTGGACCAACAGGTAGGATCGGGAACATTCCAGACGCGCTGGAGGTAGCTG